>CAUYLG010010703.1:0-177967 GCA_963573385.1 Cacajao melanocephalus | reverse complement strand
AGACAAAGAGGGACATTACATGGTGGTGAAAGGATCAATACAACAAGAAGAGCTAATGATCCTAAATATATATGCACCCAATACAGGAACACCCAGTTACATAAGGCAGGTTCTTCATGACTTACAAAGAGACTTAGACTCACACACAGTAATAGTGGGAGACTTTAACATTATACTGTCATTATTCGGCAGATCAATGAGATAGAAAATTAACAAGAATGTCCAGGACTTGAACTCAGACCTGGAACAAGTAAACTTAACAAATATTTACAGAACTCTCCACCCCAAATCCACAAAACATACATTTTTCTCAGTATCACATGACACCTATTTTAAAAGTGACCACATAATTGGAAGTAAATAACTCCTCAGCAATTGCATAGCATTTCACAGGTTTAAATAAAATATTGATTGGCTGCTTGTTTGTTATTTTCATCCCTTATTCCTTCCTGTCTCCATTGTTAAGCAGAATTATTGGCATAAAAGAGGTTTTTAATATCCATTTTTAGACTGCATTCTAGCCTGGGCAATAGAACAAGAATCCCGTTCTCTCTCCCTCTTTCTCTTCCTCTTTCTTTCTCTCTTACATTCTTTGTTTTCTTTCTTTCACTCTTTCTTTCTTCTTTTCTGTCTTTTTCTTTCTTTAAAAAATAAATAAATAAATAAATAAACAAATAAATAAATAAATAAAAATAAGAAAAAAGGCTCAATTGCTGAAAAAAACGCTAGCCATCATCTGAACCTTCACTGACTCGTGATCTTTTTGCTTGTGGGGGGGGTCTTCCCTTGAGGTTGATGGCTGCTGACTGATCAGGGTGATGCTTGCTAAAAGGTGGGGTAGCTGTGGCAGTTTCTTAAAATAAGACAACAGGGAAGTTTGCTGCACTGATGAACTCTTCCTTTCATGAAAGATTTTCTGTAGCATATGACGCTGTCTGATAGCATTTTATGCACTGTACAACTCCTTTCAAAATTGGAGGCAATCCTCTCAAATCCTGCCACTGCTGTATCAACTAAGTATATGTCATAGTCTACATCCATTGTTGTCACTTCAACCATGTTCACAGCATCTTCACCAGGAATAGATTCGATCTCAAGAAACTACTTCCTTTGCTCATCCATAAGCAGCAGCTTTCCATCCATACAAGTTTTATCGAGAGATTGCAGCAATTCAGTCACATCTTCAGGCTCCACTTCCCATTCCAATTCTCTTGGTATTTCTACCACATCTGCAGTGACTTCTTCCACTGAAGTCTTGAGCCCCTCAAAGTCATTTATGAGGGTTCCAAACTCCAGTTAATGTTGACATTTTGACTTCCTCCCATGAATCACAAATGTTCTGAATGGCATCTAGAATGGTAAATCCTTTCCAGAAAGTTTTCAATTTGCTTTGCCCAGATCCATCAGAGGAATCACCACCTATGGTAGCTATAGCCCTACAAAATACATTTCTTAAGTCATAAGACTTGAAAGTCAAAATTACTCCTTGATCCACAGGCCACAGAATGGATGTTGTGTCAGCAGGCATGAAAACAACATTATTCTCCTTGTGCCTCTCCAACAGAGCTCTTAGGAGCCTATTTACATTGTCAACAAATAGCAATATTTTAAAAAGAACCTTTCTTTTCCTGAGCAGTAGGTCTCAACAGTGGAGTAAAGCATGCTCCAAGCAGATGTGCTGTCATCCAGGCTTTGTTGTTCCATTTACAGAACTCAGGCAGAGTAGATAGCATAATTATTAAGGGCCCTGGGATTTTTGGAATAGTAAATAACCATTGGTTTCCACTTAAAGTCACCTGCATTAGCCCCTACCAAGGAGTCATGCTGTCCTTTGAAGCAGTGAAGCCAGCCATTGACTTCTCCTCTCCAGCTATGAAAGTGCTAGATGGTATCTTCTTCTAATATCAGTCTGTTTCATCTACATTGAAAATCTGTTTAGTGCAGCCAGCTTCATCAATGAGCTCAGTTAAATCTTCAGGATAACTCACTGCAGCTTCTCCACCAGCACTTGCTGCTTCACCTTGCACTCTTATAGTGATGGCTTTTTTCCTTCAACTTCATGAACCAACCTCTGCTAGCTTCCAGCCTTTCTTCTGCAGCTTCCTCACCTTTCTCAGCCTTCACAGAATTGAAGAGAGTTAGGGCCTCACTCCGGATAGGGCTTTGGCTTAAGGGAATGTTGTGGCTGATTTGATCTTCTACCCAGACCACTCAAATTTTCTCCATATCAGCATAAGACTGTTTTATTTTCTTATCATTTATGTGTTCAGTTGACTTGCACTTTTCCTTCAACAACTTTTTCTTTACACGCACAGCTTAGTTAACTGGTGCAAGAGGCCTAGCTTTCAGCTTTTGACATGCCTTCCTCACTAAGCTTAATCATGTCTTGCTTTTGATTTAAAGTCTCAAGGAGGCATCCGGACAACCCATGCGGTAGGAATAAGCTAGGAGGGAGGCACAGCTCCTGGAGGCTGGGTGCTCAGAGAAGGCTTCAGAGGAAGTAAGTGAATTGGAGTTTTCCAGAGAAACAGAACCAGTAATATAGTTGACCTTTAAACAACACAGCCTTGAACAACAGGAGTCTACTTACACGTGAATTTTTTCAGTAAATGTATTCGAAAATTTTTTGGAGATTAGTGACCATTTGAAAAATCTTGCTAACTGCGTAGCCTATAAATACTGAAAAAAATAAGAAAAAGATATATCATGAACGCATAAAATATGGAGATACTAGTCTATTTAATCATTTATTACCATAAAATATATATGTCTATTATATAAAGTTAACATTTATCAAAACTTACACATACAAATATAGACCACAAGGCACATTCACGTTCTAGAGAAATATAAACAAATATAAAGATGCAATACTAAATAACTGCATAAAATCGACTGTAGTACATTCTGTATTACTGTGATAATTATACAGACACCTTCTGTCTACTGCAATAAGCTCAAGTGTGTCGAGTATCCACTTAAAACACCGTGTGACTGTGTGGCACCAATCATCTATTTGTGAGCAGTTCATCCCTCTAGTAAATTGCATATCGCAGTAAAAAGTGATCTCTTGTGGTTCCTGTGTATTTTTCATTGTGTTTAGTGCAACCTTGAATAACACCATGGGGCCCATACAAAGTGCAACTAATGATGCTGGACATACTCCCCAGAAGCAGAGAAAAGTCATGACATCACAAGAAAAAGTTGACTTGCTTGAGACGTACTGTAGATTGAGGTCTGCAGCTGCAGCTGGCTGACATTTCAGACAGACAATTCACCTTGTAAACAGACAATGAAAACTTACTTGCAGTATTGATAAATACAGTACAGCCCTATATATGTATTTTCTCTTTCTTATACTTTTTTAATAACATTTTCTCTTTTTTTGCACTGTCTCAGCAGAATCAACATTTCATTTTCTCTAGCTCACTTTATTGTAAGAATACAGTATATTATACAGTATATAATATTGTAAGAATACAGTATTTAACGTACAAAATATATGTTCATGGACTGTTTGTGTTAACAGTGAGGCTTCTGGCCAATAGTAGGCTATTAGTAGTTACATTTCTGGGGAGCTGATATGGTTTGGCTCTGTGTCCCCACCCAAATCTCATGTCAAATTCTAATCCTCAATGTTAGGAGAGTGGCCTCATGGGAGCTCAACTGATCATGGGGGCAGATTTCCCCTTGCTGTTCATGACGGTGAGTGAGTTCGCACAAGCTCTTGTTGTTTAACAGTGTGTAGCACATCCCCCTTGGCTCTCTTTCTCCTGCTTGGCCATGCTAAGATGTACTTGCTTCCTCTTTGCCTTCCACCATGATTGTAAGCTTCCTGAGGCCTCCTAATCATGCTTCCTGTACAGCCTACAGAACTGTGAGTCAATTAAAGCTCTTTTCTTCATAAATTGCCTGGTCTCGGGTAGTTCTTTAGAGCTGTATGAGAACAAACTAATACAGGAATCAAGAGTGGAGACCCCAGGCTCAAGCTCAGAGTGGAAGTTTAGGCCGGGCACAGTGGCTCACACCTGTAATCCCAGCACTTTGGGAGGCCACAGTGGATGGATCACTTGAGGCCAGGAGTTCAAGACCACCCTGGCCACCATGGTGAAACCCCATCTGTACTAAAAGTACAAAAATTAGCTGGGTGTGGTGCTGTACACCTATAGCCTCAGTTACTCAGGAGCTGAAGCAGGAGAATCACTTGAACTCAGGAGGCAGAGGTTACAGTGAGCCAAGATCACACCACTGCACCCCAGCCTGGGTGACAGAGTGAGACTCCATCTCAAAAAAAAGAGGCAGAGTGGAAGGTTAGTGTGGCAGCAGCCTCAGGAGGGGGCAAACACTGCCAACAGAGTTCTCAACTTCACACACCTCCCTCGTGCAAAAGGGAGAGTGGAGGGAGCAGCCACAGATGATGTCAGAAGCTCACACTTCTATGTAGAGTCCCACCAGCCGTGGCTTAGGGACTCTCCACACTAACGTGTGTTAAGGATCTTAATTACCACAATACCCAAGTGACAAGTACTAGAATTGTCACCATTTTACAGGGGGAGAAACTGAGGAACAGAGATGTTAATAACCTGTCCAAGGCCACACAGCTAGCAAGTGACACAGCTGGGATTCAAATTAGTCAGTGTAGGTGTAAGAGTTAAGTGACCTGTCCAAAATCATAAGGCAAGGAGATAAATTCAGGAGTCAGGCATAGCCCCTGGTATATATATGGTGGCTGGTTTGCCCCCCTCCCCCAGAAGTAAGCTAGCTTATGTGGCTTGGATCTGTGTCCCCACCAAATTTCATGTTGAATTGTAGTCCCCAGTGTTAGAGATGGGGCCTGGTGGGAGGTGACTACATCCTGGGGGTGGATTCCTCATGAATGAGTTAGCACCATCCCCTTGCTGTTATTTGTTCTCATGAGAGTGACTGGGTTCTCCCAAGATCCGGTTGTTTACAAGTGTGCAGCCTCCCCCGCCTTGCTCTCTCTTACTTCTGCTCCTGCTTTGCCTTCCACCATGAGTAAAAGCCCTAAGGCCTCCCCAGAAGCAGGTGCCGCCATGCTCCTGTACAGCCTGTGGAAGCATGAACCTATTAATCCTCTTTTCTTTATAAATTACCTAGTCTCAGGTAATTCTTTATAGCAATACAAGAACAGACAGCAGCCTAGATGACCCTGTGAGCAGGTGCTTGCGATGGCCTCTCCAGACCCTCCTGGTTCCCAACATCGTTGCAAAGGCTGGCCCCAAACCAGCACAATGTCCTCTTCACAGGAGCTTGAAGCCTGGCATCTAAAGGGCAAGGGTTGCAGCTTCAGGAACCAGCAGCCTCAGCAGCCTGGGCACCTCTAGAGGTGCCCTGAGGAGCCAGTGGGTCACCTGCCAGGAAGGTCCTCCCACAGGTTTACGTTCAGATCCAGGGAATGCCAAACATGCTAAAAGTGGCTCAGCCCAGGGGCCCTGAGGAGATATCTCACACCAAGGTCCCCCGCCAGCTCTATGAGACTCTGTACCTGTACTGAGCCATGGCACACAGATTTGGCATTTGGAGGTTTATTGATGACGCACTGCGCCATTGATCTCTTAGCCTGCTGAAATCCCAACTTGTGATTAAACCAAATCCAAACAACTGTGAGAGTGTCTTCACTTTAATAATCATCATATTGCTTTTACTTATTTTACCTTACTTAATTTTTATAGAGATCAGGTCTCACTTTGCTGCCCAGGCTGGTTTTGAACTTCTGGCTTCAAGCGATCCTCCTGACTTGCCTTCCCAAGATTATAGGCATGAGTCACCACATCCCAGCCCATATTGCTTTTATGTTTGTACCTTGCCTTTTACTCCTAAACTCAATTCCGTCATACAGAAGGGTCACTCACTGCAACGTAAGAACCAAAATACTGCTTTGGGGCTCGTCCACCCAGTCATCACCTCAAGACTCAACAGACAAACAGATATTCTGCTGACTTCTCATTCTCAGCCAAAACCCTTCTCTTGCTGCAAGGCATTACAGCCAACCCTCCAGCACCTCTCAATCCCCTCCCCTCCATCTTCCAG
Source organism: Cacajao melanocephalus (assembly GCA_963573385.1). Taxonomy (NCBI): domain Eukaryota; kingdom Metazoa; phylum Chordata; class Mammalia; order Primates; family Pitheciidae; genus Cacajao; species Cacajao melanocephalus. The sequence continues at coordinate 171,916 of CAUYLG010010703.1, read as the reverse complement.
CTCCTCATTTGCGCCTCATTCTCTCTCCTCCTTCAAGCCCACTGCTCAGCCTGTGTTCCACAGGCCCAGTTCCTGTTCGCTCTGCTCAGCCTCCTCCTCCGCAGCTGTTCTTGGGATAAGCAGCTCACGGGGGAAGGAGAGAGTGAGTTCTACTCCCAGCAGGAGGCTAGAGTGGGCAGGAGGGCAAGAAGCAGAGCTTGAGGGCCAAGCCCTAGCTTCCTGTGACCCTCTCACTGGTCACTCACGCTGCCTCCTCAGAGCCACCCATGGCAACTGGCGGCCCTAGCTACCACGTCCACAGTTCATGGAAGGGAAGTTGCCCAAGGTCCAGAAATTTTCCAGGGACAGTTAATATTTTCCTAAACATATCCTCACCCATGATACAAATCAAAGTTCCCCAGATATAATGTCTGTTTAATTGGTGCCCTGGAGATGATTCAGGGAGCAATGGACATATGCTTTCTATTTAAGAGTTTTGTATTTAATTTTACTGTCACCTTCTATTTATGGGACGGGATACTGGATTTCATGTGCGGTCATAGTATAAAGTTTCCTGCTAAAATAAATTTTCTAAGTGAAAAAGAGAGTCAATCATATGTAAAAATAGAAAGTCCACCACTGCAGGGGTGAAATGCAGATATGCCAAAAACCACAAAGGTGGTAAGCAAATGACCGCTGACTGAATGATTCTGACATCAGTTGCATAAATACAGACCCATCCCATAGAGCCACCTTGGTCCTTTGTTAATCGAGAACAGATGAGAATTACAAACCCATTCCATTCAATGGGCAGATATCCACCAAGAGCCTCTACTGTGTACAGAACTGTGAGAGTCACACAAAAGGAGAGTTTCCGCAGCAAGCCCTGACTCAGGAATCTTACTTGCTGCGAAGAATTAGTGGGATCTGTCAGAGAATGGAGCAAACCAGTAAGTAAGAGAGTGAGGCAGGCGGGGCACGAAAAAGGGAGCCCAGGAGATCCAGATCAGCGCGCAGGAGACCAGAAACATTCTTTCCACTCTGACCTTGCCATCTGGACCCTAAGAAGTCCCTCTGGGACCCTGGTGACCTTCCTGTGGTGGTGAAAGCCACAAGAGGACTGTGCTTCTAAAGGTGGGGAGCATCATGAGAAAATGACAGCCACCTGCCAGTCATTTCCCCTCCTGCCCTGTGGTCCAGACAGCCCCCGTAGGAGCCCGCGAGGAAGGCTCTCCTGGGATATGTTTGATCAGGCATGACTGAGCATCACTCTCTAGCCAGGCTTCCACCTACTCTGTTTCCTCACTTTCAAACTTCGCATGCTGTTCTCTGTGGTGGTGCTTGCTCCCTCCCATTCAGAAACTGACCTAGGAGTTCTAGACCTTGAGAATGCCTGCGTGGCAACAGAAGCAGGCATGTGGAACTGCCACGCTTTCTTCCAGATCTTCAGTGCTCACACCTTTGGGGGCCTTTTGGTGTTTTGTGTACCATGAGGCTCCGTGGTAGGGGACCATCCTTCCCACCCTACCCACGGGGTCCCAGGGTGGGCACCAGTTCACATCACACATCACATGGTCACACAGCTAATCAACATCAAAGCTGAGTCTCAAATCCCTTGACACCTAGCTCCAAGCCCCTACCCTTCACACCCACCCCAACACCATCCCCACCTGCACACTCCCTAGATCATCTCACAGTTCTGTCCACAACAGAGGATCTTGGAGGATATCTGTCCATGGAACACAACTGGTTTGTGATTCTGACCTGTTCTCAATTAACGAAGGACTAAAGTGGATCTGTGGGATGGATCTGCATTTATGACCCTGCCCCCTTGACCACAGGCATTGGACTAGGGATCTGAGCTAATCAGATTCTCCTCTGGAATTAGGAACTATTAGGAATTTGGAACTGGAACCGAGAGACTCCAGCTTGCTCTGGGCTGGGGTCTGTACAGCAGTGGCGCAACCTTCCAGAGTTAAGGGAGGACATTTTCTGGCAGGTGGTCCAGAAACATAGAGGAGGCAGAGCTGCAAACAGGAGCAGAGATGGGAAGGGAGACAAGCACTGCCCAGGCCACCATGATCTACCCAGGCCCTAACAAGCCATGCTGTTGCTCAGCCTTTGCCCAGTGCTCCCTCTGCCTAGGATGCCCTCCCTGCCCTTCTTCTCCAAGTCTTACAGGGCTCAAGAGTTCCATCATGTTTTACAATAAAATCCACACTCCTTCCCTGGCCCCTGGCCCTAGAGCACTCACCTCTTGCCACCCTCCTAGCACTCACTAGGGGCTGGCCACACCAACTGTCTTAGTCTGTTTTCTGTTGCTTATAGCTGCATACCTGAAACTGGGTAATTCATAAAGAAAAGAAACGTATTTCTTACAGTTATGGAAGCCAAGACATCCAGGTCGAGGGGCCGCATCTGGCGAGGGCTTCTTGCTGCTGGGGACTCTCCGCAGAATCTTCATGGCAGCGCAGAGCATCACATGGTGAGGGGCTGAGCACGCAGGCCCAGGTCTCTCTTCTTCTTCTTATAAAACCACTAGTTCCCCTCCCATGATAACCTGTTAATCCATTAACCCATAAGTGAATTAATCCATTCATGAAGGCAGAGCGCTCATGACCCACCACCTCTTAAAAGCCCCACTTCTCAGTACTGCCACATTGCAGATTAAATTTCAACATGAATTTTAGAGGGGACAAACATTGCAACCATAGTATCAACCAGCTTTCCATGATTCAAACAAGCCAAATTATCCCAACCTCAGGGCCTTTGCACTTGTGCCGCTCCTGCCTGGCTGGCTTTTTTGTGTCTTTCAAGTTCCTGGAGAAATGACCCCAGTTCATGTCACTGCCTGACCACCCTAGCTAGCATCGGCCCTTAGTCACATCCCTTTTCTTGTTACTTGATGGGCTGCATGCAACCAGCTGCCTTGTCCATCTACATTACCCTGCATCCCCCAGATCCCCACACAGCCCCCAGCACATCAAAGGCACTCATCAGCTGCTTGTTGATGAATGACTGAGCTGTGAGGCTCTGGCCTCTGCTAGTCCAGTTGGAGAGCCACACTGACGCAGGTAAGAGGAGAAGGGCTGACACTCGACAGGGCCACCACCATTAGCTTGGCCCATGTTCAGAAGTTTCTCCTTCAGCGAGCTGGCTCAAGCAAGTCCTCCTAAGGAAACACAAGTCAGTGAACAACTTGACAAATGGATCCCACGGCTGGTCAAAAGACGGTCACACTCCAAAATATGCACGACCAGATTTCGTGCACCGCGCAAGTTTTATCTTTGACCGTACTTATGGAAACATTATTCAAGAACATCGTGAACACTCAAAAATAAATCTTTAAAAATACCATTTGGACGACACACACGCACCAATGAAAGATTTTCTCTTTCTACTACAGCAGCCCAGTTAGGCGTTTTCAAAAAGCAAATGTGGTAAGTTACTGCGCACAGTAACCTGCAAATAAAAACGTACCCAGTTACAACCCACACAGCTTCCTCACAAATCAAAGCCACCCCAATCTCCACATCTACATGGAGCCACCCAAGGTGAGGGTGGGGACAGCTCACTGACTTTGTTCCCTTGCCTCCTGCCTTCTGAGGACTTGACGACAGAACCCAAAGAAACAGAAAGTCTCGGCTCTTACTGAGACTCTTACAGATACCTGTCAGAGAATGGCCACAGCCACCACCCCCTGCTTTGATCACCAGGGGAATCAATGGCTATGCAGTGCCTGCCAGGCACCAAGCACTGAGCAAGATTTGTGACACAACGCATTTAACCCCACAACAACCTATAAAGTACATAGTATTATACCTGTGCCTATATTGACCGGACTGAAGCTCAGAGAGGCTAAGTAATCTGGCCATGGTCACACAGCTAATCAACATCAAGGCTGAGATTCAAACCCCTCCACACCTAGCTCCAAGCCCCTACCCCTCCCACCCACACCAAAGCCATCCCCGCCTGCACACCCTTTAGATCATCTCTCCTTGCCCTCAAACACTTCCCCATGTGGCTGCCATCAGCAAGCTGATGTCAAAAGGCCTAACATCCTCTTTTCTGTCTCCCCTAAACACCCACCACACAGTGGGCCTCCAGGGCTCACCGTCTGGGGATGGCTCCGCCAGGCTGAGCTGCGCTGGGCCATGGCTCCCTCCCTCTGCCCCGCCCCGCTTTTCTTCTGCCTCCCCCCAGGGAACTGTTTTCTCCTCTTTTTTCTTCATCAGTTATAAACCTTCTTACTTTAGTAAGCCTAATTTATCTTGTTACCCACATCTCTTTGTTGGTAACCTTGCCAAAAACAAGAAGAATCTGAATATGTTCTTTGTCTTTTAGTTTATCATCTTACCTTTGTTTCTCTTCATTTGTTTCCTCTGAGGCCTTTCTTCTAGTTATATTTTTCTCTCTCCCTAGTTCTTCTGCCTTTCTCAAGGTTTAAGCTGTTAGGGAGAAAATATATACACACACATATATAGGGCTTAGCTTATATGTGTGTATATATATATATATGTGCAAACTAAGCTCACTTTGATCAGCACCAAAATGAAAGTGTTTTGCAACATGATTTGTCATCCTTATTGCTCACTGGTAAAGGTGGAGAAAATGGGTTATGACTTCTTGAACCATAATAAAATACAAAGATCTGGAGATTTGAATGCCCATGTTCCAATCTGGACTTAGAGCCTTCTAGCTGTGTGAGCCTCAGACAAGAATCTCTGTGCTTGAGGTTTTATTCTGTAGAATGGGAATAATCATTCTACTCCCTTCCAAGGTTGTAGAGAGGTCTAAAGGGGCCATGTCTATAAGCACTTTTAACCCGTACATAATCTCCACACAAAACAGTATGGGATGGGGAAGTGCTAAAGAGTAGGGAGGATCTGAGTGAGTTGTCCATTGTACATCCCACCTGGATGGCCTGCTCACCCTTTGCTTTCAACACCTTCCCCTGAAAACTGGGCTCCCCCTCTGTGAGTCTCATGTCCACAAATGGGACTAGGGACCTTCTTGTCATCCAACACACACACACAACCACACACACACAGGCACACACACATACATTTAAAGCTATGTGTCAAGGATTGTAGTGGGTGCTGGGGAATTAGACATTAAACATGGCAGGCAAAGCCCTCTCCATCAGGGAATTTATCATTCATTTTGGGTAGGAGAAGGAATAAGATAAGAAACAAAACAAATAAATAAAAAAGGTAATAACTGACCAAGACCTATGATGTGCAGGAACACTCTACATTAAGGCCCTACAGCAGAGGAAAGAGCTTGGCCTATTCGCGGTAAAGAAAAAAGGCGCCAGGAGAGCTTGAGAAAGTGAGAGTGGATTCCATGAGATCTGCACACCAGCAGGGCCAGGTTTCCCGGAGCCTTCCATGTGGACAGGACTAGGTGTTATTCCAAGCTGGCCTCTGGAGTTAAGCAAGTGAGAGGTATGATTTGGTTTGGGGATATTTTGCTTGTTGATTTGGGTTTTTTCATTATTAATCGGGCTACATATGATGCAGAGGATTTGGATTTGGGCGAAAGTGGATACAAGAAATCAGCTGGTTAACCCCACAATAGTTCAAGACAGAGATAACTGAGGCTTGGAGGGTAGAAATGGGAAGGGGAAAACAACAAAAATTGATGATGAGTTTCACGCAAAGGTGTGAACAAAAGGAGGATATCAAAGATCACTTCTGGGGTTTTTGTTGGAGATCAGGGATGGCAGAGGGGTGGGGAAGGTGTTATAGGATGGGAGAGAGGGAAAGGTGACAAGGACATAGTCAAAGAGAGGCTCTAAACTGCCATCACTTTTCTCATTTACCCTTTCTGTGCAAAACTTGGTTATCATGCCAGTTTGTCCCTACAGGTTTCTCAAAATCACCTCTTCCTTCCCATCTCCAATTTACCACCAGACTTCTCAATGGGTCCCTGCCTCAGGGGTCTCCCCTCCAATCCATCTGCAGTTCCCACATCCTCAGGACTTCGTGGAATAACACACTCTCCTTTATTGTTTAAGACTTTTGCATTCAGCCTTCTGTTACTTGCAGATGAAGCCAGACATACCAGGTCTTGGGGTCTAACCCCAGTCAAGGTTCCAACCATGAGTCCTCTCCTCTCCTAAACACTGCTCCCCCGAGCCACGCTGAATCACCCAGCTCTTCCAACCTGCCGCTTGCTCGCCTCTCTAGGTCTCTGCATGAGTTTGTCCAACTGCCTAGATTCTTTCTCCTCTTCTCCATCCTCAAAATGCCACCCTCCAATTCTTCAGGATCCAGTTTAATAATATGTGAGTATAAAAACTAAAATTTTTCATTGTTGGCACCTTTCACAAGTCCCTCACCCATCCTCCTGGTTCATCTGTATCGTAATTCTTGCCATGTGATGCTGTAAAAATTACTGCTTCATCCCTCTTGATTGCTACCACAATAAGGGCAGCAATTGTGTCTATCTCTTCTTGTTTCCCAGGATGCAGCACCGAATCTAGTATACAGGCATGCACAAGAGTTTGTTGAATGAATGAATATAACCACAGAGTGGGTTCGATTCTAAAATCTTCAAAGTGAAAATCTTCTCTGGTCAAAATTAATCTTAAACAGTCTGTAAAACAGTCATTAAGATATGATATCCATGAGATATTATATCAGTCCTATACAGTAATTCTTATGCCCACTAGAATTTGAGAAGAACAGAGTTACAATAAATAAAGAGGCTATGTCACAATGTCTCACATTCAAACCATCCATCTTTAATATCATCATCAATCAATGATGGGCCTGTGTAAGAGAAGGCTGGGAATGGATGGAGACCTCTACACTGACGTCCATTTGCTGAAGGAGTTTACTTCATTTTTGTTTTGATATTTTGCCTCTATAATCTTAACACCCAGTGTAGCAGGAAAGAGTTGTCATCGTCTTTTACCATTAGGGTCCAATGGATTCTTTCTATTTTTATGAATAAATCTACAGAAGTAAGACTAAAAGGATCATTTTTTTAAAAACTTTACTAGAGATGTTAGTAATAGCAAATTTTCACAGCATATTTTCCTTGCTTTGAATGTATATAGGCCCAAAATGAGCAATGTTTTCTGAATGCAACTAACTGCTCACCAGCTGTCATGCATAAACCTGGGACAGACCCATCTTATAAATACCAAGTCCAGATTTCAAGGAAATCTCTAATAAGTTCTGGCTCATCATTACTTCTCATTCTTCTTACACTTGCAACATAAAATGTATTACCTTTGATAGTTCATAATGTTGTTGAGGAGAAGATGGTCATCTACCTTCCTGTAAGTGAAAAGCATTTTTATTTTTAAATTTATAAACACCAGGTAGAATGTTTAGTCCAAAGATTTTTTTCTTTCCTTTCCATACCACCTATTTCTTTTCAATCATCTTTGTACTCACCTTTGATCTGACTTCATCATTTGTCCCCTTCAAACTGCATCAAGTAAATTTCAGTAAACGAACATAAAAAGTAAAAAAATATTCGTCCCCTTTCTGTTAGCTCCAAGTTTTTGCTGCAAAATACAGTGTGATGAAATCATTCCTGTTGAATGACTAACAGGATAAGAATATCATATTTTTTGTTGTCCTTAGAAATATATTGTTTACTCACGAACCCTTAAATCTGAGGAAATTAATCTAGGTGATTATCATGTAGGACTCATAGTCTGAGACTTTGCTTACACAGTTCAGTCAGTTTCGCCATTATCATTAAAGTCTTCCAACTGCTGTCTCTTTGCATTCATCTTCTGTTTTGACTAATAATTGTACAACATTTTTCTCTGTCACTTTTCTTCTCTTTTCAGCTTTGTGCAGAAAAATGAAAAATATAGTTGTATTTACAACTCTATTTAACGAAAGCAAGAAGACTACAAAGATGGTGTCCTCTGTCTTCTTTTATACTTTCTCGAGAGATGATATACTACTTTGGGCAATGTGATCCAAAAAAAAGCTGAAGGATGATGCAATAGTGATCATTTGTTTCATTGTTGCATCATCCTTCTAAGTGATTCCATCATTCTCCCATTTTCTTGTTGGTTTTTTAATGATAATTGGCAATAATTGATGGGTAATGATGAAATAATTTCTAGGGTGATAAAATGAGAGATGTTTAAAGACATAAGAAAATGAAGATCACTAAGATCCTATGATATATCAAAAATGTATAAATTATTTCAATAGTCATATAGTAACTTTAAGATAGAATGAGTTTTATTCTATTTTTGTTAAAAACTAGATGTTATCTTTCATCTTCAGAAGATTTCTAAAAACAAAATTATGAAATACTAATCCTTACAAAATGTTAGAACTTCTCAGGAAAAAAAAAATAATAACTTTCAAACTCTAAAATTGGGTCCAATGGACCCTGATAACATACTGAAGGTTAAATCGCATTAATAGATTTGGTCATTTCCTGAAGCTTTCAAAATCTGGCTCCCTAGAAAACTGCCCCACAAAAAGACTCTTCCTTCATCCACTTGAAATCCAACCATTCTCAGACGAAAGTTAAAACTCACCCAGGGAGAGCTCTATCACAGTATTCCGGCACCATGATGCCTGCCCAGGGCGCAAACAGCACTCTCTGTGGAAGCCAGGCAGCCCTTTGCCTGAAATATGTTCTCCTGGAGTTCCTCTCAATATACAACCAAGAAGCAAAAATTATGACCTATGTAAAACAGAGAGGCCTTCTGGGATACCATTCAGGCTTCAGAGCAAGGTGCTAACAAAACTCAGACCACGATCAGATGCCCAGTGTTCACTACTTTGTATTCCTTCCAGTAAATGGTTTTATTGTGAGGGATACAGTGTTCCCAACTCCCTTGGGTTTTCTTTTCTTAATCCTTGTTTATCTTTTGTATTTCCAGTCAATCCATGAATGGTTTGACTATTGATCTGTAACAGAGAGGAAATGCCCAATTCACAAAAGTGTTGTGCTCCAACACTCCAAAATTGGTTGTTTTAGGGACTCAGAAAATATTTTCTTCCAAGAAACAATATTACGCATGATAGGTTTACAGGCCAGCCCCACAAAATCCTTCTTAACTCATAGTGTTGTTGGGCACTGCACTTGTATGGTTATAGTTTTAATAAACCCAAATATTAAAGATATAATCTCCTTTATTCTGAGTCATATTTAATGAGATAACCAGTTTAATGAAAAAGATAGAGGCTTTTTTTTTTTTGAGACAGGGTCTTGCTGTGTCACCCAGGCTGGAGTGCAGTGGTACAATCACAGCTCACTGCAGCCTCAACCTCCTGGGCTCAAGCCATTCTCCTACCTTAATCTCCCAAGTAGCCGGGATTACAGGCACATACCACCATATCCGGCTAATGTTTGTATTTTTTTAGAGACGGGGTTTCGCCATGTTGCCCAGGTTGGTCTCGAACTTCTGAGCTCAAGCAGTCTGCCCACCTCAGCCTTCCAAAGTGCTGGGAGACAGCGGCTTTTTAGGGAGAGACTCTGCTTGCAAGAGAATTTGGGAGGCCCGATGGCAGCAGTTTGATATTTTTTTCTGTCCGATTTCACCTTGATACCTTTTTTCATTTTCCTTCATACAGATATGATGCACAAGAGCCAAGATTAGGGTAGATTTGAGGCTCACAAAGGAAAACCAGCAAAGGATAGGGGAGCAAGAGGGAAAATAAGTTTAAAAGAGATCTCTCTGATGGGATTAAAGCATGTTGTTGCGAGGAAATTGGCTAAATCTGCATTAATTGATTTGCTAAGAAGAGGTAAGGAAATTGGGGCGAAGGCTAGCGACCCAGTATCAGAGCCACAGGCCTTATAGGCAGGCGGAGTCCCGAGGACAGTGTGGTCAGACAGTTCCCTCTCCGACCATAAGGTGGTGCCATCAGCCCAGACAGTCAGCCCCCAAGGGGGCCGGGGATGCAGTGGGTGGAACTCCCCACTTGTAAGCCATGTTCTCCACGCAGGTTCCGGAACTCAGAAAGCCTGGACCACGCAGCACGTGTCAACCTGCACATCACTGACTCAGCACCCATGAACTGTACCCATCCTCTAAAGCCCCTTCAGCTCACACCTGAGCAAGAACACGTCTGTCCTGCTGGGCATCAAGACACACGTGAGGATTCCAACTAATTCCTCCCCACTCCTCTCCTCCTTCTCCACAGCGGCAGCTCTGGGCCCCTGAGCATTTCCTAATTCCTAAAGAGAACCAGGTCTGAAGTGCCCTACCGTCTTATCCTTAAATACCGTCAGATGTTCCACGAGGAGCACAGATTTGTCACAAGGGGCCCAGCCTTGACAATATGCCCTGGCCAACTTCCCTAGTTTGATGTCCCACTTTCACACCTAACTGGGCAACCCCTATTCCTGATACAAATCCCACCGGATCCTCTCCATGCATCTACTCCTGCTGGTCCTCCCACCTGCCATGCCCACTCTTTTCCTTGCCTCTACTTGTCATTATCCTCCCCCATCCTTCATGGTCTAACCCAAATTCCCCCTCCCACAAAACCTGCCACTCAGTGTTGACCGCATGTAACTAGTAAAGTGGATTTAGACAGGAAAACATGGGCTCCAGGCATCAACCACAGAAGGCCCTGGATGACACAATGTAGGTCATGTCTGTCTCTCCATGACTGGGTGTGCATTAAACTGAGGAGGAGGTTCCATCTAGACAGGCGATGCTGAACCTCAGGGCAACAAGAGCTGGTCCATCCAAGAGACCTCCCAGGTCTCAGTTCCCATCTAGGGCGGCCCTAGGTCTGGAGGGACACCAAAGGCATGAGATAGTCTGTGGCACGGTGTCTGTTCTCAAGTCATGTTAGCTTTATTATAGTAATAATGATAATTATTACCGTCCCCTGCCCCACCCTCATCAGCCACAGTCTGTCAAACTTGGCCCTAGTTACAGAGCTAAAGGAATCAGCCAGAGAGGGGGGGAATCAATCACAACAAAGTCACCAGTCTGAGCCTCCATCCCCACTTCTACCCCTGTGGCCTAGACTGGCAGTCCCAGCAAACTGCCTAGTGATTCTGCAGGGGAATTTACATAACCCTGGTGGGTCCCACTGAGATGGGCATTCTTATCTGGATGCTTTGGACTTGGCCAAATGGCCCAGAGACAAACCTTTAGGAATTCGTGCCTGTGTTTACAACATCTTGAATTCTAGCTACTATGCGTTCTTTTAGTTCTAAAGGGGCAGTTGACTCAGGTGGAAATCAGGAATGTCCCTTGTTTGTGGGAGCAAACAGCCTCAGGATGAACTTTAGAACTATGTAGGTCCTCTGAGGGCAGCCCCAGGGGCCCCACGGTAGTAAAAGGTAGCACCTAGCCAAAGGCTGGGCAGAGCAAGAGCCAGGAGAATGCCATCTGTTTGGCTATCGCTCCAGGTATCCTCGGAGGCCTCTGCCCAGTACACTCAGTGTCTGCATCTGGCAAAGGAAGGCTTGCTCCTGCCCCCTGGAGCTCTCTACTATTTCTGTTTCTCATAAAACTAGGTGACCCTATGCCCTTTTAATGTCAATACTGCTCATCACTGTGCCCAGGTAACTGCTTCAATCATGTTCTCACCTATGAAAGAGGCCACATAGAAAGAAAGTCTACGCAACCGTATCCATAAGCAGGAGTGGGACCAAATGACCACTTGGCTTCAGGAAATTCAGAGCCTTGAAGAATTAGTTAGGAGAGGCCAGAATGCTGCTGTGTTGTTTGTTTGCTTTGTTGTTAATGATCTACAAAAGGTGTTTTTCCGTAAACTAATAAAGGGAGCTAAGTTAACTATGCAAACAAAAGCAGGGTGGGCAATGTGAACTGCCCATTTTAATGTATTTGAATCCACCCGTCCTTCCACAAAAGATCCGAGGCTGCGGGGAGTAACTGCTATTAGAATAGTGGGCATGAGTGGTCAGTTTTTCCCCACCGCTGCAGGTTCGGACCTTCAAAGTGACCATTTATGGATGCTCCCCGTTGCTCCAGCCCAAGAGAAGCCCACTCTGAAGTCGCCCTTCCCACCCCCTCCTCTCCCTTCCGACTCAGCTCCACAGGTCGGACAGCAGCGGCCAGCGGCGGTCATCCTGGTTCCCAGCCTCCGCCAGGACCCAGGGAAGGGCAACTTTGGAAGTCAAGCGGCAGCCAAAAGATAACTTGCCCGCGGCGGGTCTCCGCACCCCCTCCCCCAGCCGTGTCACTTGGCGGCCCCAACCAGGCTGGCAGTGCGCCCCGCCGCGGAGACCCGGGGCAGCGTCGCCTGGGCAGTGGGTGATGAAACTTCCTAGGCGCATTACCGCAGAGGGCACGGGCGGGGCGCGGGGCGGGGGTGGGGGATCGAGAGCTGGTACCCGGGCTCACCTGCTCTCCTGGAAGAGGGTGGGGACGCGGGGGAGGGGCGACTGTTCTCCAACGCCGGGTGCGTGCTCGGGGAAGCTCCGTCGCGGCGCTCGCGTCCCTGCCCTCCCCCAGCCCTGCGAGACCCCCGAGCTGCGCCGTGGGGTGACTGGGCCCAGAGCAGTTCCTGTCCCCGGCCCCGGCGCGGGGGAGACGTGAGCGTGCACACGTACACACACAGCAGGGGAAGAGGCGCTCCAAGCTGCGCCCAACTTTCTCCTTCCCTCCGCGGGCCGGGGGAGAAACTATCCCGATCCAGGGGTTCTTGGGGAGGGGGTCGAACAGGAGATGGAGGTAATTTCCCTAGATTTCGCTTTTTTGTCTTTGATTTTGTTCTCACTACTTCCGTCCGATGACTGGAGAGTAAAAGGGAACCCGGAGCGGGGTGGCCGACAGCGCTTTGAGAAAATGCAGGAGTGTGCTTGGAGACGCGTAAAGTTGCCTTTCAAGCTCTGGCCTCCCGGGCAAGCGAAGCTCCGCGGCGGGCTGACTCAGGGCTGCCTTGAGCCTCCCTGCCACCCTCCTGGAAATGATGCAAGTCCCGACTGTCACCTGGATCCCTGCAGCCCAGCCTGGAATCGGGTCGGGATTAGGGGAAGGACGAGAAACCGCACTCCAGGTGTTGCACGGCCCACCCAAGCGGGAAGACGGGGCAGTTGCTCAGACCAAAGACCGTATCTAGTGCTTCTGCCCCTATCTTCAATAGTGGGGTTCTTTTTAATGCAAATTGTCACAAGGCCAGGAATTCCCATGTGTGCTCAGTTGGCCCACAGCATCACTGTGCCCAGGAAATTGCTTCAATCTATCAAGTCCTCTGGGCTGGGAATCTCACTGAATTTCAAACGGCGGAAAAAGGAAACTTTCCCAACCCGATGCGGGAGTCACGCGAGCCAGGGGCACCAGGGACACTGTTCTAGCGCAGACCGTCCCCCTTTAGCTGCAACTAGAGCTGGGATTCGCTTTTATATTCTACAGCCCGTTCGGCCATTGCCCTGGAGCTCCCGCACACGCGCACGCATCTCTGGCTGCGCTCGCTCACACACACACACACACACACACACACACACCCCCAAAAGCGTGACCGCCGCCAGGTCGGCAACTTTGTCGGGCGCTCCCGGCAGAGCTCCGCTTCCTCCAGTAGTAGTTGGGCGCAGGCCCCGCCTCCCGGCCGTGTTGTCAAAAGGGCCGGGGTCTCGGATTGGTCCAGCCGCCGGGACAACACCTGCTCGACTCCTTCATTCAAGTGACACCAGAGCTTCCAGGGATATTTGAGGCACCATCCCTGCCATTGCCGGGCATTCGCAGCGCTGCTAACGGCCTGGTCACATGCTCTCCCGAGTGCTACTGGAGGGCGCTGGGTAACCTCTATCCGAGCTGCGGCCGCGAGGAGGAGGGAAAAGGCGAGCAAAGAGGAAGAGGGGAAGGAGGAGGGGTAGCGGGGAAGGAGAAAGAGGAGAAGGGGAGCACAAAGGATCCAGGTCTCCCGGCGGGAGGTTAATACCAAGAACCATGTGTGCCGAGCGACTGGGCCAATTCGTGACCCTGGTTTTTGTGTTGGCCACCGTTGACCCGGCGCGAGGGACCGACGCTACCAACCCACTCCAAGGTCCCCAAGACAGAAGCTCCCAGCAGAAGGGCCGCCTGTCCCTGCAGAATACAGGTAAGTGCACGCGCCCCTGCAGCCGGGAGCTTCTGGGAGAGTACACCGTGCACCCACGCGGCGAGCTCCAGGCGTTTCGCCGGGAGCCAGGCGCCCACCCAGGGCCACGCAAACTCTTTGGATGGCACGGGACGTGCGAAGGGAAGCGCGAGGCAAGGCGAGGTCCGCGCCTGGTTCCAAGCGCCCGGAATCTGCACGTGCTGGCAGGGTGATGAAATGGCTGGGGCAGGACTTGTTGCTGTCCTCCCCAGGGTCGAGGGGAAATGAGGCAGCGTCTGACGCTGCCAGCGCCAGCCCCAGCCCCCGCCCCCGAGTCCCGGGTCCGGTGCAAAGCGTGCTTCATCCCGGCTGGCACGCGGGAGGCACAGAGAGTCCCCGGAGCTGGGCTGCGCCCTGCACCCGGAGAACTTCTCTTCCCAGCCGGCTGGCCTGCCTCAGTAAGAGCGCCGCGTCTTCCCACTCCTCAAAAACTGCCCTATATCCCAGAACTTTGCGGGCGAGACAGCTGGCATTGCGAACTTCCCCCCTGGGGCACTGCTTCCGGAAGGGAGCGTGGGGGTGGCGCAAAGCGTACCTCCACTGTGCTGCCGCCATCCCCAGCTCCTAGCCAGGTCAGCAAGCCAAGAAATGGTGACACTACCCGAACTGTGCGCCTCCTCTGCTCGACCGGCTCTTGGCTCACCCGCAAGCTGCAAAGCAGAGCCAGGCGTGCAGGGCACGGGGCTGGCCCGTTTCCCAGCTCGGAAAGAGAAAGAAAATCTGCCAACAGCTCCTTCGCTCCACGACCCCCTCCCCCGACTTTAGGGAGCTGTGCGATCGCGGCGGCGGCGACGTGCGTGCGCTCACCGCACGAGCAGAAAAGCACGAGTGCCCATTAGGGACGCCCCAAGTGAGTGAATCGCGGCACTGCGCTGTCCTGCCCCGGCGGCGCGAAGGGTCTTCCAGAGCCCTTCACCTCCACATGCTGGGGCCGGCACCCCCACCACCCCGAGACCCTCGCCCACCCTCTCGCTCCTCTGGCGCTTCCTCTGAGAACTGAACGTGATTATTTATTAGTGGTTGGTGACCCTCAACAATACACGCCCCTCATTCTCTCCCTAGACTTAATCTGAATGCGGATTATCTGCTCCGACCCCGCCCTTCTTCCAAAAAATACTTTTCTGATGTAATTTTGTGGTTGGTTTAAATCAGAGACTTGGGTAGTGGGGAGGGAGGAAAGAGGCTTTGCACGCTGCAGCCTGACAGTTAACTCCCTCCGTCTGCCCTTTCGGAGAGAGGAATGGGGGCCACATTCGGTGAAGAAGAGCTGCCAGCTCCCAGGCTGTGGGACTTCTAGGGGATTGGGTGATATCTCATCCCTATGCCTAATTAAAAGGAGCCTGCAACCGTGGATAGGGTTTTTCTAAAGGCTCGCCCCGCTTCTGACTCCACTCCTGAGCCTGCTTGCCGACCGCAGCTTCCCTAGCTGGTATTTTAATGCGAAGGGTTGGGAGGCACTGCCTTAGTGGGAATTTTGTTTTGATTTTTAGGTGTTGAATCATAAAGCTGAACTGAAACTGCTTTTTGGACGCTGTCACTTGGGGGTCAGGAAGGAAATGGCTGTGATTTAATAGCAGCAACTTCTGCAGATCAAGTAGAGAAGGGTACTTCATTGGTGGAGCACAGTCTGCAACTTAAATTTTTATTTTTGTCTGTGGGTTTAAAAAGCTGAACTGTATTTTGCTCTCAAACGAAGTATTCCCATAAATACTTCAATAAAATGGAAAGGATCAAAAGGAGGAATGCTCAGATCAACCTTGTGGTTATAATTTTTGTAATTTTTTGGCTCTTTCCTACAAATATTTACAAACAGAGACATTTTTCATGAGTAGATTAAAGGATGAAATTTTGTTTCCCAGGTCCTGAAATCGTCATTACTAACTCTTTTTTCCTCCTTAAATTTTCCTTTAGTTGTTACTAACTTTTATTTCAAATGATCTCTCTGCATTGTCCCGCATGGGTTAGAGTTTTGTATATTATTTGTATGTGATTTTCCTTTTAGCGCAGATACAGCATTGTTTGGTCAAAGCTGGCGATGTGGGCTGTGGCATGTTTGAGTGTTTTGAGAACAACTCTTGTGAGATTCGGGGCTTACATGGAATTTGCATGACTTTTCTGCACAACGCTGGAAAATTTGATGCCCAGGTAAAAATCCATCCAGAGCATGAAGATTATTTGGGGTGGGCATACATGATTGAAATGTTCATTAGAAAGCCTTGTTAACTAACTCCTTTGCTATTCCTTGTGGTGTGTTTTGGTGCTTGCAAGCGACTGTCTGGGTATAAAACATTATACCAGTGTCTCCCTTCTGCACTCATAAGCTGTGTCTACACAGGCAGGGTGGCCTGGAGACCAATGTCATAATAAGTGATATACACCTTGTAAGGGGACACGCTGTGTCTGGCCACCCAGAACTCCATCCCCAAAGCCACTGCATGAGGTGCAGGGGCAGGAACACACAATCATACATTTCAAAAGCCATTTTCACCTACTAGGAAAATGAGACACAAAATGTGTAAAAATTCATCATGTGGTGTGTGTGCAGACAACCCAAATAACTCAGGACCTCCAAAAGAGCAGACTCGTTCCTCCTGAGTAGCAGATCCTTCTCTCCAAACCTGACAGGTCAAAACCCTGATTGAGTCCTTCAATTCCACACTTTCCTCTTGCTCTATATAATAAATATAGTCAAGGCCTGACCCACTTCAGTTATCCCAGGGTCCCAAGGGGAACGCCAAGTTGATGCTCAGGGCAGGGTAGGAACACAACAAGCAACCTTATGGCTCCAGTGCTGACAACTCAAATACATTTTTAGATGACATGTGGCATGGCATTAGGCTCACCTTCTTCGTGTTCTCCCTGGCTGCTTATATGCCCTGCGGAAAGCCCCTGTTACTACATCTCAGAAACCTCTCCCCCAGTTTATTGGAAAGGGATGTCAACATTTGGAGGTGGCCATCAGTTTAGGTGAGATTTATGGATGTCACCAGTCACCATCCGCTGACATGCAGTAATGAGCCTGACAAAGCAGTGCCTGGGAACCAGGAGGGGAGGCAATGACGGGGCCAGCAGCCTGCACTGCAGAGGATGTGCAGTGGCAAGAGAGGAAACGGAAACCAGGGAAGGAAAGAGGTAGAACTTTGAACTCCTCGAGGCTCCCTAATAAAGCATCACTCTGGATTAATGGGAATTAGGAAACATAATAGGAAATCCGGAGGAAAGACGTGTATTTAAGGGCAATCCCACAGGATGTCAGGGAAGAATACCAAGCACAGATGGCCACAGCCCTCGCAGAAATTTATCTTCCTTTTTTTTCTCAACCAACAGGAATATATTCTCAAGTTAGAGGCATCCCTTTCAAGTCGAGGCTCAGCACATAACTGCTTAATAAACGGGCACACCCTGCCTTCCATTCCGTTTGGCTCTGGCTGGAGACTCAAAAGAGAGGGGGCCATGGGGAGGGTGCCTGGGCCACATGGTTTTTCAGAGCTCAGACGCTATCTGTAGACATTTCTATGGCTGCTAAAGAAGAAAACCAAAATAAATGTGCTGGCTGGCTTCCTGCTTCCAACCTAAACCCATTTACTTTCTCAACTCAGTGACTTCCAGGCCTGTCTAAAAACAGAGGGGTGACCTCTCTGGTGACAGCTCGTTTCTATAGTAATGTGGGGTGCGGGGATTCCTGAGTAGGCATCCCACAATGCCTCCAGGCCGCGGGAGGTTGATAAGGGAGCAGCACTAAGCTCCCCTCACACCCCCAACAGCTGTCTCCTTTCTAGGGTAAGCACAATCAAACGGGGTTGCCAGGAAAGAGAAATGCAGGCCAGATGTATGCCTGGCTGCCTTCGCCACTCTGAGGCAGGGAGCGTGGGGGAGGGGCCCCCAGTGCAGCAGTTCAGACTCCAGATGCTGCCAGGCAGGGTGCCAGGCCAGCCTTTTAGAGGCAATAATCCGAACAGTTTAAAGGAGTAGAGTCATTTTCAAAAAGGAAAAGAACACTCTTCCTGGTAGAGTGGGAGGAGACAAGGGTATGGATTTGGG
The DNA here is from genome assembly GCA_963573385.1 of Cacajao melanocephalus. Taxonomy (NCBI): domain Eukaryota; kingdom Metazoa; phylum Chordata; class Mammalia; order Primates; family Pitheciidae; genus Cacajao; species Cacajao melanocephalus. The sequence goes on along the minus strand of CAUYLG010010703.1, from coordinate 153,839 downwards.
TCTGAGGGAGGGGCTGAGGCAGAAAGAGAGGCACAGTCAGCACTCAATCTTGGTGTTGCTCCTGTAATCAAAGGATACAGGAAAAGTGTGAGATTTGGACAAGCAGGCACCTTGCTCTTAGGGAAAACTACTCTCTGAGAACCGTGAAGAATTTACGAATTTGTGTCTGGCCAAATTCCCTTTGTGTTCCAGAAAAGTTGACACTGAACCAACATGGGGCTACTTGAGGGGCACATACCTACGGGAGCCCAGTTGGAGGGAAACTCACAGAGTAGCAGGGGAGGAAGAAGGGAGATGTGTTAGTCTACAGAAGGAACATCCCTTGCTGCCAAGTGCTGGAGCTGTCCTGTCACTCTGGACATGCCTCCTGATGTGGCATTGCCTGTCACCTGGGAGGACGTCCGTCTCAGGTGGGGCCTTGGGGTTTCGATGTCAGAAATATCCTGTGTAAGCCCAAAAAGGGCTTAAATGTCCAAGCATGTAACGAGGACTCCTGCCCTCTGCCCCTCTCTTCCTTCCCCGGCCTGTGTGTTCTCAGGGCAAGTCATTCATCAAAGACGTCTTGAAATGTAAGGCCCACGCTCTGCGGCACAGGTTCGGCTGCATAAGCCGGAAGTGCCCGGCCATCCGGGAAATGGTGTTGCAGTTGCAGCGGGAATGCTACCTCAAGCATGACCTGTGCGCGGTGGCCCAGGAGAACACCCAGGTGATAGTGGAGATGATCCATTTCAAGGACATGCTGCTGCAGGAGTAAGTACTGCCCCGCAGAGGGCCTGGGGTGGAGGGGCTGCCCAGCAAGGACGGCAATGTATATGGGAGGAGAGCCGCGTTGCTTCTACAGGCTGAATGCCTGACAAATGGAGAAAGCTTCCATTTAGTTCAGAAAGCTACACTGACCCTCCTAGAAGGCTCCTTTCCTGCAGGCTTTCAGAAAAAGAGAGAGTTCTCTCATCTGTCTCAAAATCACAAGCAACAGAAATGGGAAATCATTTTACTAAGCATGAAATGTGTCGATTCAAAAATGCTCTTCATCTTCCCCTTAGCCAAGAACCCACTATTCTCTGACTATTCTGAGTAGCTATAGAGGTGTCCTTACAGACAGCAGATTGCTAATAACATTTGTTGATTATTTACTAAGTGCCAGGCACTGGGCTAAGGGCTCCTTGTGACTTTTTCACTTGATCCTCACCGCAGCCTTTGTCACCTCCATTTGACAGATGAGAATACTGAGACTCACTAAGGCGAAGCTCACACAGCTAGTGACAGGCAAACCCAGGCTTGGGATCCAAGCAGTCTGGCTCCAGAGCCTATACCCTTAAATGCCAAAAGCAGAGCTATCGACGCTTTTCCTGCCTCCTTAACTTTCCTTTCCCTTAGAAGGTTCGCTTCACCTTCTCTAATACATTGGTGACCTCCCAGAGAAGATGCAAAACAAATGCCAAAAACTTTAATCAGCTGAAAACTTTTATGCCAAAACAGGGAAATGTGAACTTACTTATTTGAAGACTTGAAATTCAATGACAAACTCAGGAAGCATCTCATTCCTTACAAAATACCCCAGCTAGAGGATCCTAAATTTTACAGCATGGTAAAGCACATTGCTTGTTTCTAACATGAGGTAAGGCCAGGCACCCCGAAGATTTTTTTTTTTTAATATTGACGATGGTTCTTTCCTCAGAGACACAAGGCAGAAAGCCATTCACCAAGCCAGTTCAGTATAAGTCATTACCAGTTTGATGGCACACTGTTGGTCTCTCCATGGTGATTCATTGAGCCAAATCAGTATAATTGTATGAACTCTTGCCCTCAGCTTGTGCCACATCCTTCTTCCAGCTATGTCCCTACCAATACCAACACCACTTAGACGATAGAGGACAGCAGCCGTCTCCTGTCACTCTCCACTTGGTTAGAAGGCCATAGGCCTCTTGCAACACCCCTGGTGCAGGCAAAACTGCAGGAACCTCTTGCCAAAAGCAAAACAATGTTGCATTTTCCTTGAGTTAGGCTAATACTTTATAAAATCTTTTTTATTCTTCAAATACTTGTAAAGGAGCAATAGCAGCCACAGCATCATCAACAATGATAGCTGTCATGTTTTCTAATGTGCTAGGCCCTTGGCCAGGGCATTTACATGGGTTATCTCATTTATCTTTCCCAAAGATGCTACAAGACAGAAATTACTATGCCCAAAAGGAGGAAAGTGAAGCTAAGAGATTAGAGAACTGGCACTGAGGTTTGATTCCTGCTTTTAAGCTGTGGAATTGCTGGTATACATGACTGAAGCCAGTTGTCAGGAATAGACTTCAAAGCTGCTCCTGGCCTATCCCCTCCCTGCTAGACCTGAAAGGGCTCACAGCTCCCCACATGTGGTGGGCTTCTTGTCCCTTTATTAAATATATCCCCATTACACAAGGAGAACACTCTAAAATTCCCTTTCTTCAGGTGCCTGTGGAAGAGGTAAGTGCCCCATGGCTAGAAAATGCCATGAGCTTCACTCGCCTCTAGCTCTGTCACCCATTAGAGAGAGTTTGCTGGCCTCAGGACTGGATGGGTGATGGGGCCCATTCCTAGTTTATAAAGCTATAATGCATGCCTGGAGGACAGGAAGACTATCTTTCTTGGAGAAGAATATTCTTTGGGAAAACTGAAAGTTTGAAGTCCCACCCCCTCCCCTTAATTTAAGAAGGAGATAAAGCCCTGTGAGTTCTAGTGTCTCTTTCTTGGGAATATGGCCCTTGGGGCCATGGGCTCCTCATACCATTCAGAATGAGCCTATGACCCTCCTCCCCAGCCTGCTCTGGAGTAAGAAGCCTGGTCACATGATGGTCCTCTCGCTTACCCCTAAATCAGCATCTCTAGGCAGGGGTCTCCCCTAACTCCAGCTTCCCAAAAACCCCCATTACCTTTCCTTCTGAAGCCATGACATGGCTGTGCATCAGCTTGTATTTCTGGCTGTACTGCCTGGTTTTTTTCCTCCAACCATCTTAACTGATTTAAAGTATCCTATCGGTCCCCAAATAACAAGAAGGCCATTTCCAAATGTGTGGCATTGGTTAAAAAAAAAAAAAAAAAAATGGAGAGAACCTCCAGAACTTGCTTTTCATTTTAGAGAAGAGGAAATCACAGTCACCCCAGATTCTGCACCACCCCCATTCTTCAACCCAACCCCCATCCACACCAGAACACTCACCCCCAGTTAATGCTGCTCTTTTCAAGCTCTTCCTCCCCGCTCCCCTCACCCCTTCCTGCCTGCCCCACTTTCTGCACAGCATCTGTTTCCCCCTAGCTGCAGTGAGCCTGCCTCGGCCCCACTCACTGTGTCGCTGGGTGCTGGCAGCCTCCAGGCACATCCCCCTCCAAGTATTTTTTAAAATCCTTTAGCCTTGCTGACACCCAGTTGAACGAGCTAGGCTTTGTCATTAGACACGGGCTGAGCTTTGCAGCCTGAGAAGGCACCATGCCAGCTCAGAATAAGGCTTAGATGAACTTGGTTCGGCACACACACCCTTCCCCACAGTTCACAGCTTCCTCCTCCTGAGAAAGGGCCAAGGGCAGAGGAGAGTGTGGGCTTTTCCAGCCTTCTCGGATCCAGATTGGCCTTGGGCTTCTGAGGGCTTAGACAGAACTCCCTGGCCGAGGAGGCAAAAGAGAGGCTTTCTGTATATTCCCAAGACAGCTTTCCCCTTACTCTGGGGAAAGGAGCTTGAAGACAGCATCCAATCCAGTTAGTATCTCAGAAAGACAGATACTCACCCCTGTGGTGTGCTCATCTAGCCCTGCTGCTGCGGCAGGCACAGTCAGGTGCTAAAATCCTGTTGCTCTTTAGCAGATACACTCAGTGAACTTGAGCTCCGGAGGCAGGTTCTTGTTTTCACAAAACAGAAGGAAACAAATGCACGTGGAGCATTTTGCCTCCTGTGTTCTCACCTCAGGGCAACCCAAGGAGACAGTGTTAGGCTGTCTTGCGCTGTCAGGGGCCTGCCTTAGAGGGCTGAAAGCCCTTTGCCCAGCCGCCATGCACAGACTTGCTGACTCCAAAGTCATCAAGCAGGCCCTAAAAAGCAGCTTGATCTCTATCAGCTAGAACATTCCTCCTCTCTGCTCTGCTCTCAGCTGAGCCCTGGGCCCTGAAGCCCAGAAGCTTCCAAAAGCCACCTTCTCCCCTCTCTTTTTCTTTTTTTTTACATCCATGAAATAAGGACAGTTCACTCAATTCCAACTTGAGGACGAATTAATAAAACTGCAGTAAACTACTTCACACATCTCAAAACACAATCTGTTCTATCCACATAGCAACAACTGCCAACTTGCAAAGAAAGGGTTACGGGCTGTAATGCAGGCTCTCTGGTGGTCCAGGGTTAAGGAGGACAAATCAGATTGCTCCTTGTTATGACCTCACGTTCCAGGGTGACTTCCCTGCTCAGGGTGATGGCCCAGAGCTGGGCCATGGTCATGGTCAGGTAGATCAGAAACTTTGCCAGTGAGGACTGACTAGGAATGCTGGTTAGCGACATGAGACATTCTATACCCGCTTTGGGTGGGGGAGGTTTAAAGACCAGTGAGACGTTAAAAAGAAAAAAGCTCAATGAGTGACCCGTTGCTGCGGACACTCCTTACCAGATGGGCCCATAAATATAAAAAGCAGATGCACTCTACTCCTGCCTTCTGCACACCTTGTCCACCCCCAGAATCATTTCTTCCAGCAGTTTCCCTAAAGAACAACCCAAGACAACCAGAATGGCCTGAGCAACTGGCTCTGCCCTCCAGAACTAGGCATGTTCGTTGCACAAACACAGGGGGCCCTGACCACCAGCCTTCCCCTCCAAATCCAGGGAAGCTCAGACTAAAAGAATGAAGATGCGTAGATGGCCACACCCGCTCCCCAGCCTCTGCTACTGAGAGAGGGAATATATGGGCAATGACGTCCCAGGAAGATGGTCTTCCTACCTCCCACTTCAGCTCTTCCAGACTCCTCCAGATGCAGAGGAAATGCATCCAATAACTTCCAAAAACACCCGTCTTTATCGTGAACCTAAACTCCAGGCAAACACAGACATGAGGAAAAAGGTTTCTTGGGAGCTTCTCATAGAAGGCACATGGCCCTAAACCTTCCCGGCTTCCCCTTCCCTACCAAAAAGATTCCCCTGTTTGAGAGTCTATGTAAGGCCCTGCGCCATTTGCCTAATTATGATTCCACTGGACCCCAGAGCCATCTCCACTCTAACTGAAACTCACCTAGTTAGTGTAGCCTAAACACACCCAGAGCTCTCCTGCCTTCCTGTCATTATTCACAGAGCCGCCTAGAGTTCTAACCTTCCCCAGAGATTCTTCCTTTTAGGGTCCTAAGCTCTCATCCTAAGAGCCCTAAGCTCTTACATCATGCACCTATGAGCCTGGAACACAGTGGCCACCCAGGACTTTATAGAAAGTGAGAAAAGGCTTGAAGACATTTGAGAGAGATCTTCCACCAAACCCAAGCCAAGCATTGGCCATGCCTGTTTCCCTGCATCGCCTCTGCCTTCTGTGGTCCGTTCGGGACTTGCTCCATTCCCAGTCTCCCTCTCTCTCTTTCAATCTTTAGACCCTACCTGGACCTCGTGAACTTGTTGCTGACCTGTGGGGAGGAGGTGAAGGAGGCCATCACCCACAGCGTGCAGGCTCAGTGTGAGCACAACTGGGGAAGCCTGTGCTCCATCTTGAGCTTCTGCACCTCGGCCGTCCAGAGGCCCCCCACGGAGCCCCCCGAAAGCCAGCCCCAGGTGGACACAGCCAAGCTCTCCAGGGCCCACCACGGGGAAGCAGGACATCATCTCCCAGAACCCAGCAGTAGGGAGACCGGCCGAGGTGCCAAGGGCGAGCGAGGTAGCAAGAGCCACGCAAACCCCCATGCTCGGGGTAGAGTCGGGGGCCTTGGGGCCCAGGGACCTTCCGGAAGCAGCGAGTGGGAGGATGAACAGTCCGAGTATTCTGATATCCGGAGGTGAAACGAAAGGCCTGGCGACGAAATCTTTCCTCTGCGCCGTCCATTTTCTTATCTATGGACATTCCAAAACATTGACCATTAGAGAGGGGGGATGTCACATGCAGGATTCTGTGGGGACTGTAGACTTCATGGAGGTGTGTGTTCTCGGAACGGACGGGTGAGATGGAGACCCCTGGGTCCGCGGGGTCCTGGGGGTGCCTGGTGAATTCTGCACTTACACATACTCAAGGGAGCGCGCCCGCGTTATCCTTGTATCTTTGTCTTCTTTCCATCTGTGGAGCAAGTGGGTGGTGGCTGCTCTGTAGCGGGGGAGGTGAACCGGGGAGGGGCTGGGTAAGGCAGGACCCCCGCAGCTGGACCACACGGTGGGTGCTGGGCCCCACCCCAAAGCTTCTGGTGCAGCAGCCTCTGGTGCTGTCTCCACGGAAGTCAGGGTGGCTGGATTCCAGGACAGGAGTGAATGTAAAAATAAATATCGCTTAGAATGCAAGACAAGGGTGGAGAGGAGGCAGGGGCCAAGGGGGGGCTTGGTGCCAAACTGAAATTAAGTTTCTTGCATGGGACCTTGCGGTTCAGAGCTCTTGGCGGGGGCGGGGGGAGGGATGGGAGGAGTGTCATTTCTCTGTGTAATTTCTGAGCCATTGTTCTGTCTGGGCTGGGGGCGGGGGCGCACTGTCCAAGGGAGCGGTCCTTATGAGTTTATATTTTTACCACTGCTTCAAATCTCCATTTCACTTTTTTATTTGTCCAGTTATATCTACATATCTGTCATCTAAATAAATGGCTTTCAAGCAAAGCAACTGGGTCATTAAAACCAGCTCAAAGGGGATTTTTTAAAAACCAGCCCATCCTTTGAGGCTGATTTTTTTTTTAAGTTCTATTTTAAAAGCTATCAAACAGCGACATAGCAATACATCTGACTGCCTGACATGGACTCCTGCCCACTTGGGGGAAACCTTACGCCCAGAGTAAAATGCACACATGGGGAGTACATTCGACAAATTTCCCTTAGGATTTTGTTATCTCACCTTGACCTTCAGCCAAGATTGGTAAAGCTGCATCCTGGCGACTCTAGGAGGCCCAGCTGGAAACCTGGCTTCTCCATCTGAGAGGATGGGAAAGGAAAAAAGAAAATAAAGACTACTTAGTAACTCCCATCAGGAAATGCTGACCTTTTACATAAAATCGAGAAGACTGCTGAAAATCTCTAAGGGACAGGGTTTTCCAGATCCTAATTGGAAATTTAGCAACAAGGAGAGGAGTCCAATGGGACAAAAGAAAGGCAGAACGAAGAGACAGAACTGAAAATATGAGGAAGGGAGGGTGAGGATACTCTTTAAAAGTCTCAGAAGTGGGTTTCTTGCATTATTGCCTGTAATCCCAGCACTTTGGGAGGCTGAGGTGGGCGGATCACGAGGTCAAGAGATTGAGACCGTCCTGGCCAATATGGTGAAATCCCGTCTCTACTAAAAATACAAAAAATTAGCTGGGCATGGTGGCGGGTGCCTGTAGTCCCAGCCACTCGGGAAACTGAGGAAGGAGAATTACTTAAACCCCAAAGGCAAAAGTTGCAGTCAGCCAAGATCGCACCACTGCACTCCAGCCTGGTGACAGAGTGAGACTGTCTCAAAAAAAAACAAAAAAAAAAAAAACAAAAAAAAATCACCTAGATAGGTCTTTTCTTCCTAATAGGCTATCAGATTAAAACCTATCCTTTCTCAAGCAGAAGCTGATATCGTAGGGAGTGGCTGGGTATCCTGGGGCTAGGCTCTTCTGGAGCAGGGGTCTACAAACATTGTCAATAAAGGTCTGGACAATGAATCCAGTACTTTCAGCTTGGCAGGCCATAAGGTCTCTGTCGAAACTACTCAACTCTGCCATCCTAGCACAAAAGCAGCCATAGACAACACACAAACGACAGGGCTTGGCTTCCTTCCAGGAAGATTTATTTAACTGGCCCCCGGCTGAATTTCACTCACAGGACACAGTTTGCTGATCTCTTTTCTAGTGAGTGGGCCACAGAGCACATGCATCCTTGTCTTTCAACTCATTAGCTTTTCCTCAAAGCAACCTGAGGTCAGACACCAAGAAGCTAAGTGTATCTGCTCTGAAATGACTAGTTCCCGGGGAATGTGTTCACCCAAAACACAGCTAGTATTTTGATGTCCCATACCCAATCCCAGTCTTCCATGGTCCCTGAAATGAGGAAGTGGGGAAATCATCTTTTAGGGGAGGGGAGGAAACCCCATCCTCAGCCCCCACCACCTGGTCCCTCGGCACCCAGCAAGATCTGGGGCTGCAGAGAAGAGAACAGAAGAGCTGGTGCACTTAATCCAGCTCTGCCCTTGGCAGGAGGAGGACCGGTGTGTCAGGCTCTGCCATGGGAACAAGTGTAAACTGTGGCTGTCTCCTGCAGTGAGCCACCTCGGCAGGCAGGCACGTTGACTGTTTTACTAACATCACTCAAAAGCTAAAGCAATAACATTCTCCCGTGTTGCTGAGTCAGCTGTTCATCTGTCCGCCAGCTCCTGGACTGGATGTGTGAAAGGCATCGCTTTTCCATTTTCCTCAGTGTAAATGTTTCATGTGTTCGCCTACTGATGTCCTATTTGTTGCTTCTATTGTAAATATTTGTCGTTTGTATTTATTATCTCTCAATCTCTTGACCTAGTGATCCTAAGGCATAAAATTGCTTACTATGTTCATTCGAACCCATTTACTGATCTCTGTTGTATATTTTTCATGACACTGGTTTGTTTTCTTGTCAGAAGTCAGGTAGATAGCATTTCAATCCTGTCCCTCATGTGATTGGAAGCGTACGATAATATTGATTGCTCAGGGTCTTCTGCTCAAAATGGAGGGAGGTCCAAATTCCTGTAAGCATGATTGAGACATTTGCACAATCTAAAATGTAAGCAAAGTCATCTTAAAAATACACCCTCTACTCAGGCTTTATATTGCTTACAAGTTTACTCATGAGCCTTCCTTTGAGGAAGGATGTGGATCTCCAAATAAAGATTTGATGTTTATTTTGAGCTCTGCGTCTTAACAACATGATCTGAACACCTCTCCTTTGTATCAATAAATAGCCCTGTTATTCTGAAGTGAGGGGACCAAGTGTAGTAAAATGCTGACGTCTAAAACGAAATAAATAGAAAACTCCAGGCAAGAACTACAGTCATACACACAGAAAGGGAGAAATTTAAACTCGAACCAAGTAAAAGTCTTTGCGGAAATAGCATGGAAAAACAATGCTTCCAGTGGCCACTTCCTTAGGAAGTACAACCACATCCGATGTCAGAACTGGCACCACGTGAGCTTGCTAAGTCATAATATCTGTTTCTGTTATGAGTTTAGGCAACAGGACCTGTACATCGTCACACTGCATTATTTTTCTTGAAGCATTCATAAAAGTTTTAAATAAATGGCTTCCACTTGAGTAGCATCATTGTCTGAAAGGGTCATTGGTGTTCGGTGCTCATGGGGACAGCTGTGAGCAAGTGGGCTTTTGTGTCAAGAGAATCCTCTTCTTCTGCAGATGTTCAACCTACAGTGAGGGGCACCAGATGAAGAAGACCACCCTGGGTCACCTCCATCAGAGAGATTCTGTCCAAGTCCCTGCCTGAGTCACCCAGACAAGGAGAAGAATACATTTCATGCAGCTGGCCTGGAAGTGCCACCCCCACATCCCATTAGGGAGGTCCTCAAGGCTCACTCTGGTCTCACCTTTGAGTCTCCCCTGTGGCCTAGCCGACATTTCTCTCAGACTGAGCCTGCAGCAGACACCACCAGCTTAACAGCTGAGTGTCCTGGCACATGCAGGGAAGCCCACTACCTCCTCCCCAGCTCTTGCTCACGACACCAGAACAGAGCTAGAGCCCTTGGTTTACGGGATTTATGCCACTGTTGGTGTACCTACTACACGCCAGGCACCACAGTAGGCTTTCTGTATGCATGATCTCATCCTCAGTATGTCCCACAAATAATAGGTATTATCCCCATTTTACAGGTGAGGAAACTGAGGTGCAGACTTGTCCCAAACTGCGTGACTAGTGAGTAGGGTGGGGTCTGAACTCAAACCCAGATCGGGACTCCTAAGTCCACACACCTTCCCCTACTTCAGGCCTAGAACCTTCACTTTCTTTTTAATTTAAACCAATTAGTGTTATTCCTATTTTACACGAGGCTTGGGGAAAGAATAATTATACTCTTACATTTATAGCTCCAGGCCTCCAAGGAGCTCTGCTTCAAAACGGAAAGGAAAATTAATGCTTTCACCTTTGCTCTCTGCAAAGACTCCCATTTTGGTTCCAATAAGGAAAGCAGGAGAGTTGTGGAGCCTCCTCACTTTTCTTTGCATGTGGATAATTTTTTATGAAGTTCTTCTCATGCACCACTGAGAAAGCATTTAGGGAGCATCTGGCTTCTGTGAAACATGCAGCTGAGGCTCTCCTCACTAAACTCAGCCCATACCGCTCTGAGAAGCCAGGCTCCTTCAAACTCATCATCACCCTCACCATGACAGTTGCAGATTCCTGGGTCCCATCATGTGCTCCGTGCTTTGCCTGGTGCTTTAGGGATATTATTTCTAAAACCCATTTTAAAGACAAAGAGACAGAGGCTTCATGACATTTCATATACCTGGAGCCAGTCACAAGGCTAGTGAGTTGTACATTCAGAGGCAAATGCACCCCTCCGATTTGTCTTCTCGCACACCCCAGGCATGAACTCGTGGGTTAAATTCACTCAAATGGGTTCAGAAATGCAGCTGAACCTCCCCCTAAGCCCCGGGGTTGTTCCAATCCAACCGTTCTGGAATTATTCGGCTGTGGGGGGAGAAGGCCAGGAGCTTCCAAATATGCTGGGATTTAAGCAACGTTTCCAAAGGAAGCTGGATCTGTGCACCCCAAAATCTGGACACAGAACTCAAAACTGGTTCTAAAGTCAACAAAAAAGAAAACCCCTGCTGAGGAGGGGACAAGCCCTGGCCAGAGAACCGTTTTTATGTGAATTATTTTTTGTGGGTGGAGAAGAGAAGAAAGGAGCAACAGAAGCTTTGGGCTGGGAGTCCCGTGTTGCTGCTTGCATAAGGAGTTCAGTTTTTATCACTCCTCACAAAGAACGACAAAAAAAAGTCACTTCCCAAGGAGTACAGAAAAAAAAAAGTCACAAAAGCAACCTAGACTTGTGCATGAAATGGACCCCACACCAAGACGAACCCAGATCTCACGGCACCTTAGCATCTGTCACCACCTTGCCACCACTGAACAGCAGGCCTGCCTGAGTGAGCTAAAACTTGGGAGAAACAGGGAAAGCTCCTACATGGAATTCTCAACGACAGCAGAGAAAGAGTACTGTTCACAAGGTGATGAGGAGATTCAGCTGGTTCCATTTCCCATTCGATAATTTCCAGGAATTTTTATGGTTTTTAAAATTAAGGGGGAATGTATATGTAAAAAGCAGTGGCATGCTAAAAAGGATGAGAACCATCTGCTTGTCCCTTGAGGTATGAATGATATTCTGCAACGGGCCAAGGGCTCCAAAGAGGGCTTTGTTCGGAAATAATGATCAGTCCCTAGAATTCTGTCCCAGTTGTTTACTGCTATGTAACAAAACTATCCCTGAAGTTTAGTAGATATAAAACAACTATTTTATTTGGCTCGTAACTTTATAGGCCAGAAGTTTGGAAAGGGTGGTTAGACTCTTCACGTAGTGGTGGCTGGGGCAACCAGGGCTGGAAGATCCACTTCCAAGATGGCCTCCTCAAGATGGTGCCTGGGTGACCAGGCTCCTCTCTTCTCCCCTTCCACCTCTTCTACAGGCCCCATTGTGGCACCTCGCCCCCCAAGGCCTGTCAGAGCATGACCATCCAGGGGTAGTCTCACTTCTTCCATAGTGACTGGCTTCTCCCAAGACAGGCTGGAGGATCTCACAGCATACTCTTCAAATCTGAGCTACGTTTTCACCCTTGGGACTATAAGAACCACAGGTTCTAAACTCCATGAGGACAGAGGCTATGTCATTTTTTTGAACACAGTTTCCTGTATCCCCAGCAGCCCTGCCATTGCTCGGTGTGAGTGAATGAATGAATGAATGAATGAATGAAACCTCTATCTAAAAGGGTGCCAAAATGTCAAATCAGATGAGTTTCAGTTTACTTTAACTTCGAAAGCAAGTATGTCCTTGCATCCTTGTACGAGGGATCAGCATGTCATAGAATCAGGGAGAGGGTGTTGAAATTGAAAATCGCTGGGAAGCCTGTAATTTTGGAGTCAGGAGACATGGACAGGGGTACCAATCCAGCCACCTACTCATCTTGCACCAGGTAAATCTCTTTGGGGATAAGAAAGAAATATAAATAATGACTGGAAAAAAAAATGAGGACTGGCCCTGAGACCTTGGCAAATCAGTTCAACTTTCTAAGCCTCTTTCCTCAGCTACAAAATAAGGAAACTAACAGCTACCCTGCTTTCCTCAGGAGGATGGGGGGCAGTTGAAGATAAAATGACTTAAGCGATATAAAAAGTCACAAAGCCTAGGAAATGCTTTGAAGACTATGAAATGCCATGTAAAGAATGGTGATTATTTCTCCCTGCCATTTCAGAAGGCAGTGGCCTAAGTCAAGATCATGGATGGGATGAACTGCCCCATGCTCTCTACTCTGTCCTGTCCCTTTTGGGGCAGGCTAAAAGTTTCTAAGGGACCTGACAGAGGGGCCAGCCCCTCAGGGTGGGACTTTGCTGAAGTGTGCATGAGGGTTTGGAGGCTAAGTGAGAGCCCTGAGCCCTGAGCAAGTCCCAGCCCCTGTCCCAGGGTGGGGCAACTAGACCCTGAGCAGCCCCTGTGCAGCCCCATGATGTTCTAACCAGGCTGAGTTCCACAAGAAGTGCCATGCGGCAAGCTCCAACGGGCAGCACCGAGGCCCATGCCGGGGAGCAGAGGGCCCTTCCTGTCAGGACTTTCTCTGAAAACTTCAAGGCAAAGGGTGCACAGAAAAGCTAATTAATAAACCTCTTTACTGAGACAGGAAAGCTGAGAGAGGAAAGAGATTTAGGGCCAGAGCCCACTCTGCTCTGTGCCAAGGTTCCTAAGGGTTTGACATTTGGAAAAGAACTGGCCTGCAGGAGCCAAGGATTTGGGACAGGGCTCCTTCTGGCTCCCAGGAGTGTCAAGAAGAGAAGGAGGAGGAGGAGGAGGAGGAAAATGACTCAGCTGAAATGAAGAGAAATGTATTTTTAAAAAGTGAAACAATGAAAGGCACAAAGGAACGAAATAGAGCCCCAGGACAGGGTCTAAATGCCTTCTCAGAGTAAGTGGGGCAAATTTTCAAAAAGCTAGAGAGCTCACCTGGGTTTGTTAGCCAAGAACAACACCATGAAAATGAAGACAGTCCTCTGGGCTCGCCAGGCCCACCACTCTCAGAAGCCCTCCCCTCCTAGGTCTCTGCTGGGGCTCGTGCCCACCTCTGTAGGAGAAACACTGAAAGCCACCTGGCAACAGAGACGCTTCTCCTCGCTTCCAACTTGGAAAATGCAGGCAAGAGCTGCAGCAAATGAGTTCGGGAGAAAGGCAACCCATGGGCTCACGTTCACCTCACATGGCAGGGACAGAAAGGGGGGTCCCATGGCTCCATCGAGTGCATGGGAACTGTCAGGGGGGCAGTGAGGAGAGGGAGATGGAAGGAGTCTCCTTCCCCAGAGGCTGCCAAAGCCTGTCCCTTCCAACAGCCAAGGTCAGATGACCCTGATTGCAAAAGTGTCATTTTGAAATATTCGATGGAAAGCAAGCACAATAATGAGATATGAGAAGAAAGAGAGGCCACCACCTCAACCGCTCAGCACCTCCCTTCTCCAGGGTCGTTCAGCAAACACTGGCTTCATGGCTTCATGCTGGGCTCCCATCTCTTTCCTAGCATGCAACGCCATGGAAACTCACATTTCTAGAGAGCCAGCAAGGCTGGGAGCACAATGGCCAATGCAGAGAGGGACCCCAGGAAGGGGATCAGTTGATCGAACTCCCCTGCCCCAACTGTCTTAAAGCAGGGCCAGCATAGAAGGCCCCTCACAGCCCTCAGGAGAAAGTAGCCTAGCTGTATTCCCCACATTCCAACAGAAAATAGCAAACGAGCAGAGAGTTCCTGGCCCTCCAGCCCCTGGGTCATCCTAGTGCCTCCAAGGAGGGAAGTCATTCCTGTGACCCCTCCAGATGGCCTCCAGCACCTGCTGGGGAGGTCCTCAGCCCCCTGATGGCTGCAGCTGTGCAGAAGGAATGGAGCCGGCTGCCTTTGGAGGCCCCTCCCTACCAATCTTGAATGTCCTGAGATTCCTTTTCCAACCACCACTTGTCTACGCAAACATACCAGGCCGAGAGGGAAGCCAGCTCCACACTTATATTTCCAAGCCTGGAGCCTTAAAAGCTGTGCCCCTTAGGGTCCTCTGGGAAGCAGAGGCAAAATTAAATGTGGGGGAAATGCTGTGAAGGATCATGTGAAGAACAGGATTGGATAGGCAGAGCCTCGGCCCGTGGTGCCTTCTGACACTTTTGGAGGGACAGAGGGTCAGAAGGACAGCCAGGCAGGACTGCCGTTCAGTCCCAAAAGTCCCTGACAGGATGATGGGGAGCCCCAGAGTGAAGCATGCTTGCCGCTGGAGGCCTGTGCTGGACAGACGGACGCCCTGCTCCAGCACCCCCGTGTGCTCAGTGACTGCCGGGAGCAGCCTGGGAAGAGTGTGGCTCAGCAGGGACATGTCAGGGGTCCTGACAGTGGGGCAGCCGGAAGCTGTGAGCAAACCACATTCTTCACAGCAGGGAGATCTGAGCAGCACACACCATGGCTACCTGAAGTCAACGCTTTTTTGGAAAAAAAAAACAAAAAAAAAAACCTTTAAACAGAACATTTTGCTTAGATCCTGAGACAGGTCCTACAGATGGCAAGATCTCTGGCAAGAGGTGTCACAGGGTTGTTGTAAGAAACAAAAAGAGAAGGAATGGAACACTCATGTGCACACTGTAGGGTCGATACTTGGGGGTGACAAAATTGTGGCTCATAGGCCAAATAGTGCCTATAACTGTGTTTTGTTTGACTTGCGTGTTAATTTTTTTAACACCAGATTCATTGCCAGCATGTACAAGCCACAAAAATCCAAATGTCCAGCGTCTTTTCAAGAACGAAAACATCTGCCAATATTGAGCCCACATTCCAGTTCAACACACTCCCCACCGCTCCCTATTGTCTTCTACTCTGTCCACCTCGCTCAAGTGCTCCACCAGCCTGGCCCTTGTAGGCCTCCTGCCCACATTCACGGGGGCATCTAAGCTATTCACGGTCATTCTAAGAGGGATATAAAGAAGAGCATTTGGCTGGGTGCAGTGGCTCACGCCTATAATCCCAGCACTTTGATAGGCCGAGGCGGGTGGATCACCTGAGGTCGGGAGTTTAAGACCAGCCTTACCAACATGAAGAAACCCCATCTCTACTAAAAATAGAAAATTAGCGGCATGGTGGCTCATGCCTGTAATCCCAGCTACTCAGGAGGATGAGGCAGGAGACTCACTTGAACCTGGGAAGTAGAGGTTGCGATGAGCCGAGATCACACCATTGCACTCCAGCCTGGGAAACAAGAGCGAAACTCCATCTCAAAAAAAAAAAAAAGAACATTCAGGAAACCAAACAAGAGTTCCTGAAAATTAGAATAAGAGAGAAAACAATAAAAAATACAATAAAACAGTTGGAAGATAAATTTGAGAAAATCTCTCAGAAAGAGATGGGCTATGGAAGGAAAAAGATAAGAAAGTCAGAGGATCTGTCTAGGAGATTTAACATCCAAATAGCAAGAGCTTTAGAATGAAGGAAGAGAGAAAATGGTAGAGAGAAAATTGTCTAAGAAATAGTGCAAAACTGGATAAGAGGTTCCAGATGTAAAAGACCTGTGGAGAACCCAACACAGTCAATGAAAAGTTTCCCAGCATGACACATTCTTGTGAAATTTTGAAACTCCTACTGATAAAGAAAAAAAATCCCAAAAGGTTCCCAGAGCAAGGAAAAAGTCACATAAAAAGGATCAAGAATCAGTATGGCGTCAGACTTCTCAACAGCAACTTTGGAAGCCAAAAGACAGAGGCTCAGTGGCTCAGCCTTCCAAGGGAAAATAATTCTAAACCTAGTCAGCTCATCAATCAAGTGGGTTACTATCAAGATGTATTTCAGGCATGGAAGGTCTCAAAACATTTACTTCTCAAATATCGTTTTGCAGAGAGCTCCTGGGGCTGTGCTCCACCAAAAATGAAGGAGTACAGTGGCAAAGACATAATTTGATTCAGGAAGCTGAGATCCAGCCCAGGAGAGAGGGCAGGGTCCCAGGAGGTGCAGATGATGAACAGTGGTGGAGAGAGCAGCCAGACCCATCAGGAGCTGGGGACGGAAGGGGATGCAGGTGATCTGGCGATGGCATGGTTCTGTCAGACGGCTTGGGGATAAACTAGTTATGATTAAATTAGGTATAGATAACTAAGGAAGCCAAAAATGAGCAAAAGACTTGGACAGGCATTTCACAAATGAAGATGAAGGGGGCACATGATAAGCACATGAAGGGGCCTCAGTATTATTAGTCATCAGGAAAATGGACATTAAGACCACAATGACAATCACTAACCACCCAGCAGAATAGATAAAATTAAGAACAACAGACAAATCCAAGTATTACAAATCAATGAAGCGACTGGAACCCTCACTTGTTGCCAGCGGGGGCATGAATGGTACAACCAGTTTTGGAAAACCCTTTGGCAGTGCTTTTTATTTTGTTATTATTTATTTATCTTTGAGACAGAATCTTGCTCTGTCACCCAGGCTAGAATGCAGTGGCACAATCTTGGCTCACTGCAACCTCCACCTCCCGGGTTCAAGAGATTCTCCTGCCTCAGCCTCCTGAGCAGCTGGGATTACAGGTGTGTGCCACCATGCCTCACTAGTTTTTTTTTGTATTTTTAGTGGAGGTGATCAAGTGATCCACCCGCCTCGGCCTCCCAAAGTCCTGGGATTACAGGCACCGAGCCCAGCTGGCAGTTTCTTATAATGTTAAACATAGATCCATCCAATGGCCCAGCAATTCCAGTCTTAGGAATATCCAGAAAAGTGAGTGCCTATGTCCACAGAGATACTGGTACAAGAATATTATAGCCAAAAACTGGAACCAGCCAAATGCCTGTTAAATAAGGGATGGATAAACAGAATGTGGTGTTTCCATCTAAGGAATATTACTCAGCAATTAAAAGGAACGAACAGCTGATTCACACAGCAAATTGTGGATCTCAAGACATTGAGTGTAAGAAGCCAGGCAGAAAAGGAGGCATGTGGTAGGAGTCTCTTCACATGAGATTCTAAAGCAGGAAAACTGATCTGTGGGAATAAATGTCAAAACAGTGGTTATATCTGCAGAGAAAAGCATAGGCAGGTATTAACTGGACAGAGACACAAGGGAACCTTCAGGGATGACAGAAGTGTTCTATATCTTGGCCTCAGGGGTGGTGTCATGGGAGATTATGTGTAAAAGTCATTAAGCTGTACACTGAAGATTTGTACGTTTTACTACATGTAATTTGTTCCTCCACAAAGTACTGAAAGAAAAGAGAACTAGACACATCCCAAAAGATACATTGTTAATTCCATGTGAGGTAAAGAGTTATTTTCAAAAAGAAAATGTCATCTCAAAATGCTCCCTGTGTAGGGACTTAGCTCAGATGTGAACAATATGTACACGATTGTAATAAGGGACAAATGCACTATATATGGATTCAGTCAGACATCTGCACTGGGAGGATGAGCAGAAGGACAATGTTTGGGGGCGGCAGAGGATTTGGGGTGAGCAGAGGGCTACATCCCAATATTTTGTAGGAAGATGTCAATAGAGAACGTCTAAAATAAAATAGACACATAAACAAGGCATAGCAGAGGAGCTATGCTGTTCAGACATCTGGAGGGAAATACTAAAAGAAACAGCTCAAGGGCAGCAGGTGATTGTCTCTGGGAGTAGGATTCAGTGGTGGCAAGGTGTAGGACAAGATACGGATACACGTAATTTGGTTCTGCTAGAATCCGTTTTAGCAAAAAGAAACTGGAGCCCAAAACAAAATCCCTCAATTGAAACAGAAACGTATTTCTATCTCAGATAAAAGGCTGGAGGTTGGCATCTCAGGGCTGCTCCACGAAGTTCTAGAAGATTTGAGCTCCTTTTTCTCACTAGTACACCGTGTATGGCCTCCATTTCCAAGATGGCCTTCTGGGTCAATATGGCTGCTCCATTTCCAGCCATCGAATTCACCTTCCAGCCAGGAGGATGGAAGAGGAAAACAACAAAGATGAAAAAAGGTACGCACCATCTGTCTTTTTAGGCAGTTTCCCACAAAACTACTACATAACATTCTGGCCAGAACCAAGTCCTCGCTGGCCAGAACCTAGTCCTATGGTTAATCCTAGGTGCAAAGGAGGCTGGAAAATACCATGTATATTCTGGAGCACCACAACCACCTACAGAAGTAGGAAGTCTCTGCCATTAAGACTTATATTTAAAGTTGTCAGCTATCTACAAGTATTACTTTGATAAAATGTAAAATGTAAACAAAAAGAAACAGCATGAGCTGCCAGTAGACGAGATGAAGAGTATGTGGGCAGTATGCATTGGTCCTAAAGCGCACACCTGGGCTCACAGCGGGAGACGCCTGATGAGAGCAAGACCTCCACCCTGGCCCCCCAGCACAGCCCAGAAACCAAAAGAGGAGCTCCAGGAGAAAGACTGACAAGCTGGCCTGGTAGAATGAAGGCATTAGGCACATGCTCTCACTATGAGACCAAATAAGTCCATGTCAGCAACCTTGCGGATAGCCTCAAATGCTGAACTCTTTCTGACCTTCCACATTTAGACCAGTGTTTGAAACAAATATTATCCCACGATGCCTCCCCGCCACCAGTAAGGTAGAAATGGCTATTCCTACTTTACAGATCAGGAAACAGACTCTCAGAGGTAAAGCAACTTCCCCCAGGTTATAACTGGAGGATCCTACCCTTAACCTCAGGAATCCAAAGACCAAGTCCAGGTTTCTCTACTCCAGGGGGTCTGGACAGCCACACACACAGCTCTTGGGTTCTCTGCAGGGCCAAATCAGGCGTGTCCGTAAGTCACGAGAAGCAAAGATTCGTTCGAAGACAAGATATACAACAGGGAGGCCCGGTGGGATGAGGAGTCCTGTTTCCTAGGAAGTGGGCCTTCTGCAGGGCTGAAAGAGTATACAGTGAGCAGAGAGGATCCCCTTCTGCAAACACCAGCACAGCAGTTTCCAGACAAAGAGAAAGTGCTGCTGGTGCTATCTGGGAGCTGCAGTTATTTCAATCCTCAAAGGGCATTTGTCAAGATGAGGCCATGAGCCAGAGCATATAGAATTCCAAGATTTTTCCTTCCAATTTCTCCATCACCAGAAGGGAAAGTCATTCTGCTCTGCTCTGACAATATTTGCCCCCTAAGTACCATCCAAGAACCTCAGAATGCTTCACTAAAATTTCTGAATAAAACTGCAGACCCTCCAACAGATGTTGGGACAGTCATTGCCTCTGGCTGCACCCCACATGTCATGGAAGGTGCTAGATGGACACTGTGGTTCTTGGAGAGGAGGCAATTTGGCAGAGGGCAGAGGGAGCTTACTGTCCCCAGAACCCATCCTAGCCACGCCTGTCTGGATGCAATGAATGCATGAGGACCAGCAAAAGTCCAGAGCTCAGATGGTCCAACCCAAAAGGGCAGGCGGATCAGGGAGAGCCGGGCAAACAGAAATAGGCGAAGGGCAGAGCAGAAATGTGCAGAGCCTGGCAACAGGGACCTAGCTCGAGGCTCCTGGACAGGGCTCAGCACCTGCAAAGATTGTATCAAGGCAGGACCCTGCCCCCAGCTGGAATCAGGTTTCAGGTGAAGAATCCCGGTAGAGCTGAGTCAAGGCGGGGTCACTGAGAAGCAATACAGGAGAGGGGTCTGCTGGGGCCATAGGTCACAGTAAGGTGATGACATCACATTGACTCAGCCAGAGAGACATTACAGGAACTGTTCACACTTCCTGGCTGGTCACAGACTGATGCCAGAGTCTGCAGTTGAGGCAGCTGCAAATGTTAGGTGACAGTGGGGATGGACCGGGCACCACGGAGGCAATTTGGTCAGCAATTGCTTTGCCCCTCCCCTCAGTCCTCTTACTGAAGTCTTTCTCCAAATCATCAGAGCCAAGCGAGTGACCTTCAATCCAGGCCTGCCACTCTCCAGCAGCCCCCAGAACTAATCCCTGCTCCTCCTTGACCCTTCCCAGCTTCCTCCAGCTTGAATGAACCTTCCCAGTGTGTGAGTTTCATCTCTGACCCAATTTGAATCTATTTGAAAAAGTTGGTTTTTTGTTTTTTTGTTTTTTTATTTAAGATGTTGCCTAGATGTTGTTTAATTTTATGTTGCCCAGGCTGGTCTCAAACTTCTGGGCTCAAGCGATCCTCCCACCTCGGCCTCCCAAAGTGCTGTGATCATAGGGGGTGAGCCACTTATGCCGGACCTTCTATTATTGTTTTTAAATGACCTACTCTCACTCCACCCCAGCTTCCAGCACACAATGTCATGTATGTCATGTAAGCAGAAGAGTTCAGCAAATATCTTGATTTTTTTTTACTTGACTTGAAAATATCTATTAAGGACATAAAAGAACAATACAATCAAATAACAATATACAAATAAGCATAAAAGGACACCACATAAATAACAGTTATCAATTCTGAGGAAGTGTTGAAAAGAATAAGGGAATTCGTAAGAGAGGGCACTGATGTCAGAAGGTTGCTTAGGTTGCTTGGAGGAGGGAAGTTTTGAACCAGCTAGTGGGAAAATAAAGTTTGGGTGAATAGATTAGAATTATTTTGGTTGTAAGCAACAGCAATTTAATTCAAAGTTGTTTAAGACAAAGGAAAATAGAAAAGGATGGAAGGAGGAAAACCAGAAGGAAGGAGAAATAAAAAAAGGAAAAAATAGAAGACACTATATTACCCCAGGTAATGGGAAATAGGCATGGCCCATTCCAGGTGCTCAAATGATATTATTAGGAATCCACTTCTTTCCATTTGGCAATTTCTTCTGTGATAGCTTCATTCCCAGGCAGACTCCCTGCAAGGTAGCTCCCCAGAGTTAAACCCACAGCTTTGCAACCCCAGCAGGAAGAAAGAGCTTCTCTTTCCCAGTAGTTGAGGGGACATTTAAAATACACACACACACACACACACACACACACACACTTTTGTTGTAAAGAGATACTAGGGGGATTTTTTTTTTTTTTAGACAGAGTGTCGCTTTGTTGCCTGGCTGGAATGCAGTGACACCATCTCAGCTCACTGCAACCTCCACCTCCCAGGTCCAAGTAATTCTTCTGCCTCAGCCTCTGGAGTAGCTGGGACTACAGGCACCCCTCACCACGCCCAGCTAATTTTTGTAGTTTTAGTAGAGACGGGGTTTCACCATGTTGGCCAAGATGATCTTGATCTCTTGACCTTGCGATCTGCCCGCCTCAGCCTCCCAAAGTGCTAGGATTACAGGGGTGAGCCACCACACCCAGCCACTAGGGGGATGATTTGTTACTGCCACTTAAGTTGGCCTATCC
Organism: Cacajao melanocephalus; assembly: GCA_963573385.1. NCBI lineage: Eukaryota > Metazoa > Chordata > Mammalia > Primates > Pitheciidae > Cacajao > Cacajao melanocephalus. The sequence continues at coordinate 132,193 of CAUYLG010010703.1, read as the reverse complement.
TGACTAATATATGCTTCACTGGTCTAGCTTGGGACACACACTCATCCCTGCGGCTAGAGGGGCAGAGTGCTCTGATTGGCCAGGATGAGTCACAGTCCAGCCTGCAGCCATGGAGCTGAAAGCCAGCCACACCCTAATCACAGGGCCTGAGATTTCCCCCAAAAGAAAATCAAGATGAGGTTGCCAAAAGAGAAAGGGGAATTGGGCACTGGGCAATAAAGCTCAGCAGGGCTCAACAAGCATTTGGCAGAGGGTAGAGGGAGGGTGGGCACCCTTCACCTCAACAGTTTCTGGATCTGAGGTCCACCAATCTGTTTAATGCCCCCCACCACAAGGCACATATACAAAGGTGCCAAGCTTCCTACCTGCCCACGGGGTCCTCAGTGAAGCTTGGGGCTCCCAGCACAAGGACAGGTTCTAGCCTCCCACTCCTTGCCACCCACCACCTGCTGTAGCCAAGACTCCCAGCTGTGACAATCTCCCAGCCCTGCAGGGAGACCTGAAGGTGTCAGAAGGTGAGTTGGGGGCCAAACGTCCATACCTGCAGCCTCTGAGGGCCACCAAAGCCCACCCAGACCCTCCAGCAGCCAGCTCACGGATGCTCACACAACATTCCAGCAAAGCCCCTTCCTCCGGGAACTGACCGAAGGCACCCACACTCCTAGCCCTGCCATTCCCCTACATATTTTTAACCTGTTGGGTCAATTTTAACCTCCTGGGTCAATCCTGCTTGTTTGCCTCTCCCACAGCCCCCTGAATCCTGCCAGAGTCCCTACGTCACACTTCCTGCAGCAGGCCCAAGGGTCATGAGTTCATCCCATTGAGCCATTGCCCGGGGGGTGGGGTCCTAATAGGCATGACATCCTCCCCAAAGCTCCAACAGCTGTGTTTCCCCCTTGCTTGGAAGGAAAAAGACCAGGTAGAGCCATAGAAGAAATTTCGTGCTGCAGAAATGCTCAATGTAGGACTCACAGTCAAAAGGTCAGACTCTCAGGATTTCAGGCAGGTCATTTTTTTGGTTTCTGCCTTGGTTTTCCTGTTGGCAAAATGGAGATGAAAGGGGCAATTTTAGAGAAGCGAACAAGTCTGTGACAGTGTACCACCTTCTCCATTCCAGCTCCACCAGGTCCAATAGCAGTCCAAAATCAAGCGAATCCTTTTATAGAGAAACTGCTAGACTCCCAGACCCACTTTAGGAAAGAGAACTGAGAGGTAAGCATGGTGGCTCTCACTTGTAATCTCAGCACACTTTGGGAGGCTAAGGCAGGAGGACCATTTGAGGCCAGGAGTTCGAGACTAGCCTGAGCAACACAGTGAGACCCTGCTGAAAGAAAAGAAAAGAAAAAAAGAAAAGAAAAGAAAAGAAAGAAGGAAGGAAGGAAGGAAGGAAGGAAGGAAGGAAGGAAGGAAGGAAGGAAGAAAAGAAAGAAAAGAAAGAAGAAAGGAAGAAAGAAAGAAAGAAGGAAAGAAAGAAAGAGAAAGAAAGAAAGAAGGAAAGAAAGAAAGAAAGAAAGAAAAGAAAGAAAGAAAGAAAAGAAAGAAAGAAAGAAAAAGAAAAGAAAGAAAAGAAAGAAAGAGAAAGAACTGAGGGACTAAGGGTCTAGCTGAGTCTGCACAATCCACTCTCCGTCTACAGCAGCCACTGGATTAAGTAGAAAGCCAGAGGGTTGAGCCATCAGCTGATGGCCTAATGGCTACTAAGCATCTCTTGAAGGTGACCAGAAGCTGACCAAGAAACAGAAGCAGGACAGGTCACAGTGTCCCCAGAATACTGGGGCCTGGCCTCCTACACTATACCTGAGAGTACCCCAGGAAGGGGCTCCTCTGAGAACTCGCAGTCTGCCACACTGAGTGCTGTGCACATTTATAAACGAGACGAGGGCCACAGATACAAGGGGTCTGCAGTCTGGGGAGGGGCTTGAAGAGAACTAAACATGCAATGAGGTCAGAAGAGGCAAGAAAGAGGTGGATCTCACCTGTTAGTCTAGAACTCCAAAGTTATTCATTTAAAAAAAATACACAGTAGAAAGGCCGGGCATGGTGGCTCACGCCTGTAATCCCAGCACTTTGGGAGGCCAAGGCAGGAGGATCACGAGGTCAAGAGATCAAGACCATCCTGGCCAACATGGTGAAACCCCGTCTCTACTACAAACATGCACAAAAAATAGCCAGGTGTGGTGGTGCACACCTGTAGTACTAGCTACTTGGGAGGCTGAGGCAAGAGAATTGCTTGAACGAGGGAGGTGGAGGTTGCAGTGAGCCAAGATTGCGCCACTGCACTCCAGCCTGGCGACAGAGACTCCATCTCAAAAAAAAACACAGTAGAAAATTTTAAAACCTAGTCCAAGCACCTTCTATGCTCTAGGCTGGGATGAATACAACTGAATATAAGGTTACCAGCCTTCCAGGAAGCAAGGCTGACCATAAGGTCTGTGTGTGGAAGGGGCTTCGAAAAGCCAGAAATATGGCGAATCCTGGCAATTGCATTAGATGACTTTAGTTGCTAGCAGCAGCCACCGAAGTCACACTGGCTTAATCCAACAAGGAGGATTTACTGGTTCACTCTGCTAAAAAGGTCAGGGTCTAAGCTTCAGGCATCGTAGAATCCAGGCTCAGACAGGGCCATGAGGCCTCAGCCACCTCTTCTCAGTGTCTCAGCTCTGTCTCCCTCTGTGCCTACTTCATTCTAGGATGCCACATGGCATTGCTGAAGCTGCAGGCTCCCAGACTCCTTCCCACGGGCAATCCCAGGGGAAAAGGAGCTTCTCCCCCCTAGGGTCCTCGTTGGCTCTGTTTGTGTCACTGTCACTGTCACTGTGGTCGGGCAGAGGGAATGCTCTGATTGGGCAGACCTCGGCCACATTAGGGGTCTGATACAAGGGTCTCGAATTTGGGAGACCTGGGCTGGAAATAGAAAAGGGAGTCATGCCGGGGGAGGTGGGTCACACCTGTAATCCCAGCACTTTGGGAGGCCAGGGTGGGAAGATCACTTGAGGACAGAAATTTAAGACAAGCCTGGGCAACATAGCACAGAGACCCGTCTCTATGAAAAGAATTTTAATTAGCTGGGCATGGTGGCCTGCAGCAACTCTGGAGGCTGAGGCGGCAGGATCACTTGAGCCCAGGAGTTAGAGGTTACAGTGAGGCTGTGCTCCCACCGCTGCAATCAGAGTGGTGCTCAGAGCAAGACAGGAGGAAGGGAGGGAGGAAAGGGAAAGCAAAGGGAGTGAATGGGATACAGATGGAGCCCAGGTTACCCAGCTTTGCCGCAGACTAGCTGTGGGGCCATGGACAAGTCATTGTCCCTCCGTAAACCTCTGTCTCCTCTGTAGATGAGGATCACAATACTTACTGCGGTTGGCTGCTATGGAGATTAAGCATGACACGTTATGTAAGTTAACTAGCACAGCGCACATAGCAAATAGTAGCTAGTAGTATTCTTTTCTCTGTTTCTTCCATTTGTTTCTCACGTCAGTTTCCCTTTGCCTTATTTCTGCCTCAAGACAGCCAGGAGCTCCCCCTTCAGCCCCACTCAGTATCCTGGGAAGTGCAGAGGCTAAAGAGATAGGCCTGTCCTGCCATTCATTCCCACGTGTTCTTGGAGCCCGGATCGGAGAGACAAATCAGGCATGCCAGGGGCCAGCCAGGGGGCTGAGGTTGGGGAGGGGTTAAGGGGCCGGAGGAGCAGGGAGTTCCAACCGTGCTGGCACCACCTGGGAATGACCAATGCAGAGCCCCCAGGAACACAACTCCAGTTTGGAAGCATCAAGGCAGGAATGGAGCTGGGACTGCCAAGCCAGGAGGGCAGGAGCAGGAAAGAGGGGCAAAGGAAAGGGAAGGGGGCAGAAAAATTACCTATGCAATTCAGGTCTCACCACTCCTCAGCAAGGCTTCAAGGCCAGGCTGGGGCCATCCCCAAATTCTGAGAGATGGGTGAAATTCTTTGAATTCAAAAAAACATCAGGACAACCCAACCCACTGTTCCTGGAAAGGACCACACGATGATGACACCAGTGGTTATGGCCAGGATGCCGGGTGGGAGGGACAGTCACAGGGAAGAAAAAGCGGCCACCGGTTTCGAAAGAGCGGTCATCCCAAAAACCCTCTCCCATCCTTCCCTTTGTCTCCGCCTTTCCGAGAGGCTTCAGATCACGAATGCCTTCCAGACCTTCCTGCATGCAATGAGAGTTCTCCCCCTGAGAAGAGCCCCCTTCCTCCTTTTCCATCCATCCTGCAGCCCAGAGGGATGGTCCATCCTACAGACAAGATGGGAGGCTGGGCCTGGGGGCCCGAAGGAGAGCAGGGAGAGCTGACAATGCGGGGTGTCTGTCATTCCTGGACTGGGGGACCTTGGCAAGTCTCATTTCCTTGTTTGGAAAGTTGAAATAACTACTTTTCACAGTGTTTCCAAAAGGAGCGAAAATAATGCATTTGAAAGTACTTTGCAAAATCTCAAGAGCAGTTTAAATGCTAGGTTTTAATAGTATTATGAACACTGGCAGAAGCCAGTCCTCTGCCCCCACTCACCCACAACCTCTGTGTGGCAGACGCTGCCATGGCCATGCCCCACCCTCACACCAGCACATTCCATGCTGGGACATGTATCTGTGCCTCTCTACCTGGAGGCTGTCCCAAGGCCTGTGCAGGGGGCAGGCAGAGGGGCTGAGGAGCTGGTGGCCCTAGCAGCAGCCTTTAGCTGGGACAGACACTCACCTGCTTGGACCTCACTCTGTCTTCAGGTAACTGCGTGACAGTTTGGGGGCAAGGGGAAACTCCCCTCAGTCCTTGTGCTATAGTTAGGGGGACCAGTCCCTCCTGGCAATCCCAGGTTACCCAATCAACATCGGAGGCTACTTGGGAACGAGCTTGTGTCTGTCTCCAGACCAGGGGACTCGCTGTGGGGGATGCAGCTAGAGCTGACAGCGGAGGCCTGCCTGAGAAGGCAGTGGTCTTCCATGGGCTTCCCAGAAAACAGATTCAAGACAGAAAATTGCAAGGCTTGTTGCGGAGAGCACTCAGGAGATACCCTGGCACGGAATGACCAGGCAGGAGTGGGCAGCGGGGAAGCTGACCCACCATACCATAGTGAGACCACCACTGGTCCTACAAGGAGATCTGAACACGGTGACCTTGCAGAGTAGTCCCAAGGACATCAGGAGTCAGCAGCCACGGGCCAGCCCCCTGGAGGTGGGGCATGACCTTGGGCGAAGTGTTCCTGGAGTCCGAGGGCTACTCCTGATGAGGGGAGGGCAGGGAGGTATCAGCGGGCCCCAGCACCAGCAGCCCAGGGAACACAGGCCCTGAGGAGGGGCTGGGACTGCACTGCAGCCTTCCCCCACAGAATCTGACTCCGAAGAAAGCAGAGACGGGCCAGAGTGAGGAAGGCGCACTGGTGGCCAGTGTGACCCCAGGACCCACTGCCCAAGGGACGATTGGGTTGGGGAGGTGATGCGGTCTCTGCAGTGGAACGGCCCCCTTCTATGCTCCATGCGTTTGCCACAGGACAGCCTCCGACCAGAGTTTCTCCTGGGAGAAAATGTAGGAGCAGGTCAGAGTCCGGAGAAAGCCAGAGGGGATGCATGTGTTCCCACCCTCAGAGATACCCCTCGCTGGGCTCATTAACCATTCAGTCGTGTCCTCCGTGCACACTCACCAGTGCTGACCATGGGAGTGTGGGGGTGGCACAGAGGTGAGCAAGGGGCACTGCTGTCCTTGAAAAGCCGCAGGCTGGCCCCTGCTCCACCCGCTACCCTAAGGCGCCCCTGGCTTGGAAGGCCAGAAGCAATGCTTCAAAGACTTCTAGGTCTCTGCTCCCAGGTCCTCCCATGGCAGCAGAACTCTGGCACATCCCTGGCCTTTTCTGATGAATCTCTCATCAGGGTGGCAGGCACCTTCCCTGGGAGGCAGCTCAGCACATGTTTTGGGGCCCCATGGCTGGATTCAAATACTAGCTATTAGCTGTGCAACTTACTAGCTATGTAACTATGGGCAAGTCATTTTTCTGGCCCTCCATTTACCATCTGTAAAATAAAGAGCTTCTGTGTCATAGGGTGCTGAGAGGTTGGTATGAGCTTGGCAGCTAGCACATAAAAATTACTCAAGGATAATAGCCACTTTATCAATGTTGCTGTTATTATTAGGCTTTGGGATGAAAAGATGTCTTCAGCAAAACATTTCAAAATTCACAAATTTAAGAGAGATGGCTCACAACCTAAAATTCCATTTTACCACTCCTCTATCTCTCTGCCTTCTTGTCTCCTGGGCACCTTCTTTGCAAAATTACCCAAACATCTGGCCTCTGTGGATCAGCAGCACAGAAATGGGTGGCCAAAAATCAGACACGGAGATGGAAAAAGCTGGCCACGGACAGCGGCTGGAAAATCAGACGGAGATGCAAGTGTCGGCCTCTGATTAAATGAGCGAATGCCCATGGAGCTCAAAAACAGGCCTGGGTTAGAATTCTGCTTCTGCCACTTATTATCTGTATGATTTTTGGCAAGAGGTCTAACCTCTCTGAGCCCCATTTCAGCTATAAAGTGGGGAGAATAATACTTAACTCACAGGGCTTGAAACGGATTACATGAGATAATGTACGTGTTCTTGGCAAAAAAAATAGATGCCCAGTTACTGTCAGCTCCCCTTCCAGGAGATGCATGCCAAGCCAAGCAGTGGAGTGGGTTACCTTTACCAACCACAAGGATAAAGTCAAGGGTCTTGTTCCTGGCACAGTCCAGTGACCACTTACATGATAAGCCCTGAGGTGTCTGTGTTAGAACTGAGGTCCTTGCAACGAGCCCCTGAGCTAGCAACTTTGTAGCTGGGATCTGGGGAGCTGCCTTTTTTTTTTTTTTTTCAGACCTAGTCTCGCTCTGTCACCCAAGTTGGAGTGCAGTAGCACGATCTCGGCTCACTGCAAACTCTACCTCCCGGATTCAAGCAATTCTCCACCTCAGCCTCCCAAGTAGCTGGGATTACAGGCACCCGCCACCCCCTCAGCTAATTTTTGATTTTTAATAGAGGCGGGGTTTCACCATCTTGGCCAGGCTGGTCTTGAACTCCTGACCTTGTAATCTACCCACGTTGGCCTCCCAAAGTGCTGGGATTACAAGTGTCAGCCACCATGTCTGGCCGAGGGCTGCCTTTAACAAGCACACGCATATTGCCTAGCTCATCCCTAGTCCTGGGGTTCTGTGGTTCATGAGACCTAGTGCTCACCCAACGAGGTGCCCATGGCCCTATTTCTTGGCTCCTCACTCCACCACCCACAAGGAGGAGGGCAGTTGTAGTCATTCCCACTTCACCAAGGCTGTCTGATGGAGGAGAGAGACAGAGAATGGGTTGGCCTAGAGCAATTCCTCTGAATCCTTCAGACAACCCTTGTCCTAACCTCTCCTCCCCCATCCTTGCCGATGAGGATTCAGACATCCTGGTGACCATGAACCTCAAGAGGTCTGGGAACATCCAGGTCTCAATGGCCACACTGACATCCTTCAGCTTGGCACCTGAGCCCACTGCCCACCCCGACGTCCTTTGTACCTGGCAGGTGTCTCAACAGACAGCAAGCTCCTCCAGGATCTCAGCCTTCGCAACTGGCCAAAGCAAGGGCATTTGGAACCAAGACAGTCTTGATTTGGTGGCTGCCCCAGGGACAGGCATCCTGGACTTGACTCCTCCGAGGACCACATATGCCAGGGCAAGTCTGAGCACTCTGGCTGGGCTTTTAGGACTTCCCACGAGGTGTCCTCCTCCCCAGCCTGGTCTGATTCACTCATTCTGCACCAGGAGCAAATCCTCTAAGTACACCACATCGCTTCCTACAACCAGGCCTTTGCTTATGCTGTCTCCTGAACCTAGAACGCCAGGATTCCATCTCCCTATTCAGTTCCCGCCCGATTTCTGAGACCCAGCTCAAGCCCCACCTGCTCCAGGAAGCCCTCCTGGCCCCCTTATCTGATGGCCTAATCATGTTCCGTAGGGTACACCTGCTCAACTGATCCAATGCAAGTAATACAGTATTGGGTGCTTTCTATGAACAAGGCACTCAGAGAGGGCTTGTAGGATGATGACAGTGCTAATGGGCACACGAGAACCTAACACCATGTAGAATCGTGAGCTTACTGCGCCTTCCCAGCAGGCGGGGTGAGCCCCTAGGACAAGAGCTCCCTTTCTCCTTTTCCCGTGTGCCCGGCAGCCCTGAGGAACCGTCCAGTCTACAGACGAGACCTGAGGCTCAGAAGCAAAGCAACTTGCCACAATCGCATCAGTAGTAGGTGCCCAAACTTGCATCCAAGCCTGATGCCTGCGGCCCAGGAACCCACAGAAATTCCATTTCCATCTCACTACCTCTCATACGAGGTTTTTAAGGGCAATGTGTTCATTGGCTCATTGCTGCTGTCTCTTTCTTCCCCAGTATGTGCCTGCTTCTGCCGGGCTCGAGCCCTCCGTCCTCACTCTGTATAGTGCATATACCCTTAGTGGATGTGCATTTTCAGCTTACTTCCTTCTTGTCTCTAAAAATCTCTGCTTTGCTCTACCTTTATTTCGCCTTTCATGCCCTGAGCAGCAATTCGTTTCCTATTCCACATCACCACCTAGCGGAGAGAGAGAGATAGAGAGAGAAAGAGAGAGAGAGAGAGAGAGAGAGAGAGAGAGCAAGCACCGCGCATTTTTGATCAAGCAGGCAAAGGCAGGGGAACCCTCACGCCAAGCAGGTCTGAAGACCTCTTCACACCCACGGCCAGCTCTCTCTCGCGCTTGTACTAACTCCACTACACAGCCCGCCCTGTCGGTGGAGGAAATAGACGTGGAAGGCTTCCCTTCATCACCAGGTGGCCCTGGTGGCTGATGGGCCACATCCTGTACAAGCAGGGGACGCCCTTCCTTCGGGGCAGTCCTGCAGGTCGGCCAGGTCCTACTATGGCAGGGCAGGGCCGGGCCAGCTCTGAGTCTACCCCAAAGCCTCAGCATGCTGCCTCTTCCCTCTAACTCAGGAGAAAGTATGTTCAAGACAGCCCTGGACACAGAGGCTCACACCTGTAATCCCAGCACTTTGGGAGGCCAAGGCAAAGAGGACCACTGGATCACTTGAGCCCAGAAGTTTGAGACCAGCCTGGGCAACATAGTGAGACCCCTGTCTCTACAAAAATTCATTCATTAATTAATTTTTTAAAAAGACACCATTCCTCATATTCCTCATTCTTTTGACATCATTTTAAATGAGAAATGCAGAATATGACATTGTACATACTGATATTTTATTTTTTTACATAAAATTTCATGTGTTAAAAAACTGCACTGAAAAATCTAGAATTATGTTAAAATTGATGTGGGTTATTTGTAAATGGTGGGATTTTTTTAATGTATTCCAACTCCTATATATTTCAACTTTTCCATATTTCTAAAGTCTCCTGGAATACTTTGGTGATGGGGAGGAAAGATATGTTTACGCTCTTTGGAACACTGGAAAACGTTTGCTGTGATTCCCTAGGGGTTGTGGCATAGAAGCCAGCCTTGAAGTGGAAACCCTAGGCCATCCACTCACAATCTGAGTATCTTGAGTGAGTCATCTCTCTAACCCCCATCATGTTCCCCATAAACTAGAAATAATTACAGCTGCCCACCTCACAGTCTTACTGTAAGGATTCAATGGGATGATGTAAAACGTTGATACAGTGTGAGTATTCAATAAATATTCTTTGAGTGAATTTAGTGTTTTATATGCTTAGGATTGATCAGTTTAATGCAAGTGACAGAAACCCAACTCAATCCAGCTTAAAAAAAAAAAAAAGGAAGGATAGAATATATCGAGTTATTAAACTGAAAACTAAAGAGATTAGGGTTTCAGGCACAGCTGCATCAGAGTGTTCAAATGATGCCATCAGAAATCTGCTTTTTCTGTCTAGTCATACCACCCTGGACATGCCTGGTCTTGTCTGATCTCAGGAGCTAAACAGGGTCAGGCCTGGTTAGCACCAGAAAGGGAGAAATCTGCTTTCTCTAGCTCTTGGCTCTTCCGTCCTCTGTACTGACTCAAATCTCAGGCAGGCCCTTTCAACACAATAGCAAGATGGCTCCCCAGCAGACCACAGCTGGCATCTCAGCTTCTCAGGGCCTTAGTAGGAAGACAGCTTCTCTTTCCCAATAATTCCAACAAAATTCCTCCATGCTAATCCAAACACTAAGGCAATGTAGCCTGACCGTCAGGCCTGGGAAGTCACTAGCACTCCCCCAGGAAAGGGGTCAGGACCTGCCCCGCCAAACCACATGATTACTTGTGGTGTTTTCTCAAAGGAAACTGGAGATGTCCTCAAAGTGCACATTAATCAAATTCAGCACAAAGCTTGTGATAAACACAAGGTCACACTGCCCTTGGCATTAAAATGCCAATGATTAGCTTACATACCTGTAGAAAGAGCCACAGGGCAGTGGGAATCCAAAACACGGCTTCCACTCACAGCTATGTCACTGTGTAACCTTGAATAAGCACCACGGCCTGTCTGGGTCTCAGTTTCTTCATCTGTCCAATCAGCGGTTGGACTAGAATCCAGCCTCACGTCCCTCTGGGGCTATGCAGTTAGCAGATGAGCGCAGTGGCCAGGTCAGCACGGCAGGAAGTGGTGAGGCCCTAGGGGACCCATGAGTGCAAGCCCCATTTAGCATTGTGCTGTGGGCCATGTATTACCAGGTCTTCTGATTTTTCAAGGCATTCTATGAAATCTCCTGGTTTTTCAACGTTAAAAACTAATTTAATTGTGGTGATGGTTGCACAACCCTGAATTGCACCATTGACCTGTGCATTTCAATAGCTGAATTATGTGGGAGGCAAATTATATTTCAACAAGGCAGATAGAAATGAATTCAAAAGCTTTTTATCATTTTTCTGCCTTCGAGAAAGGATGCTATGATATGGATGGATCTCAAAAACATTATGGGAAGTGAACGAAGCCAGACACAAAAGGCCACAGATTGCATTATTCCATTTAGTTGGAATATCCAGAAAAGGCAAAAAGCAGATTGGCAGTGGCTGGGGTCTGGGAGGAAAGGACATGGGAAGTAAATGCTTAATGGGGACAGAGGTTTTTTCTGGGGTGATAAAAATGTGTTGGGATTACATGGTGGTGATAGTCATAAAACACTGTGAAATGTGTTAAATGTCACTGAATTGTACCCTTTAAAGTGGTTAATTTTGTGCAATATGAGTTTTACCTCAATTTTTAAAAAAAAAAGTTTGCTAAATATTCTGCTAGCCAAATAAAACATATCTGTGGGCTGAACTGGGCCCAGATTTTAATCCCAGTCAGTCACTAAGGTCCCCTTTTAACATTCTCACAGCTCCTATTTCCAAGGACCAAAAGTGTCACCTCCAGTCGGGGGCATGGTGACCAGCTGACCACAGCTGACAACAAAGAGGAAAGAGGCATTCTGCTTCCTCTGAATAAAGCCTCCCCCAAAATAATCTCAGGCCAGGAAATAAAAGCCTGCTGAAGCTGGAACCAGGCCAAAGTTTTTCTTTTTCTTTTTTTTTTTTTTTCTAACTGCCCTTTGCCATCATGAAGGGCAAAGAGTCGCATCTGGGAGACAGCGAATGGGCTTTGTTGACACAGCCCAACTTCAATTTTTGTGAAGTTAATAATTAGGCTGTCATCCCTCTGCTCCAGAGCAATTAGGGGCCTGCAGAGGGAATGAATGGGCTCTATTATCAAGGGAAATTATAAATAGAAAAACGCCCGCCGGACGGGAGTTCTGCACAGCATCACCGCCCGGCCCTCTCTGTGCAGAGCTGCAGCGGGCCTGAGCGTGTTGACTCGCCTCCGGTTGACAGCTCAGATCCCAGCTGCCATCCAAAAGGGCTCTAAATTCTGCCTCTGTCATCCCAGCCCGACTTTTTATACTGTCCAGAGCCCGGCTGAGCAGCCCAGCTGAGCAGCAGGAGAGCCGGGTGAGATAAACGCCTTTGTTTAAGTTGCCTCCCGACTCCAGGGTCTGGAGGTGTCTGGTGCTGAGCAGGAGGAACTGGACTCAGCCTGACAGGCCAGAGTGTTGGGGATGCTGAGTGACAGCCTGCTCAGCAGCTCCCTAGGTCAGGGCAGGTTCCCAGCCAGGAGTGGCAGCCCTCAAAACTGCAGCCATGGCAGAAGACAGCCCAGGTTCTCAGAAGAATGGTCTCCACTTGCCTTGCTTCACCTAATATCTCCGGCATGTTCATACCTACCCCTCCCTGCAACTCTTCTGTCTATTTGATCAGAGGAAAACAAAGATCGGTAGTTCAAGAAGAAAAAGCATCTGCCACCGTAAGGGGAGAGCAAGAGTCCAAAAATGAAAACATCTACAACTAGAAAACAATAATAATAAGACTGGACGTGATGGCTCATGCCTGTAATCCCAGCAGTTTGAGAGGCCAAGGCAGGAGGATCATTTGAGCCCAGGAGTTCAAGACCAGCCTGGGCATTTGAGCCCAGGAGTTCAAGACCAGCCTGGGCAATATGGCAAGACCCTGTCTCTACAAATAATTTTTAAATTAGCCAGGAATGGTAGTAAACATCTGTGGTCCCAGCTAGTTGGGAGACTTGTTATAGCCCAGGCAGTTGAGGCTGCGGTGATCCCGCCACTGCACTCCAGCCTTGGTAACAGAGCAAGATCCTGTGAAGGAAGGAAGGAAGGAAGGCAAGGAGTGGGGGAGGGAGGGAGGGAGGATAATACATTTAAGCCTCTTAAAACTACCCTATGAGATATGTGCTATCAACCCTGTGAGACCTATATTACCAGGACTTCTGATTTTTCAAGGCATTTTATGAAATCTCCTGATTTTTCAATGTTAAAAAGTAATTTAATTAGTTTAAATTAAATGAATGTCCCCATTTCACAGGTTTGTAAACTAAGGCAGTGAACTAACTTGTCCTAGGTCACACAGCCAGTTGGTAAAATTCAAGTCCAGGCCTTCTGGCTCTGCAATCCATGCTCTGACCAGTCATCTCTTACTTCACTTGATGGTGGTGCAGATCAGAGATGGGAAACAAGAGGAAGTGGTAGGGACTGTGGTGCCCTGGACACAGCACACCCAGACTAAAGGAAGCAGCTGCTACAGCCAGCCTGTTGCCTTACAGGAGTGAGGACTCCAATATTTTTAAGGAAAGCTGGACATCTGTATTTAACATGAAATCTGATTTTTAAATGTTGGTGGCCAGATGAGGTGGCTCACGCCTGTAATCCCAACACTTTGGGAGGCCGAGGCAGGAGGATTGCTTAAGTCCAGGAGTTCAAGATTGCTTAAGTCCAGGCAACATGGTGAGACCTCTCCATTTTTTTAATAAAATAAAATAAATGTTGGCAAGTCGCTCAAAGCTCTTAAAAACACCAAGCAGATCAAACAAAGCACCTTGTGCGGGCCGCGCCTTTGCAACTCTGATATGGAAGGTTGCCTCTGGCTCACTGGCCCGACCTCTGGCCTCACTGGGCTCCCATTGGAGTTAAGGTTCAGCTCCTTCACTCTCCAGGCCTCTTTCTAAGCAGAGAGGGTGAGAGAGAGGATGAGCCAAGGACCTGGGCTCAAAGTTGGGCTCTGCAAGAGCTGTGTGACTTTGGACAAGTCAGTCACCTGGTCTGAGCTCTCATTATCTCATTTGCGAAATAGAGATGACAATAATTTCTGTGTCGCAGGGTTGTTCAGGGCCTGGATGAAAAGAACGCAGGAAGGAATGCTTGGTGGGCTATAGAGCTCCTTGCAGATGCGTGGGGCCACCTCGCCCAGGTAGTCTCAGCCTGTAGTCTACCAGGACAGGTAGAAGGGAAGTGGCCCCAACCCCATGCCAGGGTCTGTCTCACAGCCACTTCCTCCACCTCCCGCCTTTCCACTCACATAGCCTGGAGCCGGCGCACCCCGCATCCCTGGTGATCTCACCACCTCGCCTCCTCCCAAGAGGGAGACTGCTCGCTTGGGCCAGGAGACATCGCAGGCCAGCCTTTTACTCCCGTACATGACACAAAATTTTCAAATCAGAGAAATATTAAAAATATTTTTAAATGAACAACCCCTACATTCCCATAAATAATTTGATGCGCATTCAACAAAGTAATTGTTTATATGCACAAAGACAGGAATTATCCGCAGTATGTTTTTATGAAGCTGGAGTCAGATGCACATCGCATCTCTTTTTTACTTGCTCTGTCTTGGACATCTCTCCAGGCAGTTGGCATATCTCAGTATGTCTTCATCTCAGTGGTGGCACAGAGTTTCTTTGGTTTTTAAACCAGTCTCCTGTGGGTGGACATTGCTTCCAATTTTTTTTGTTTTCTGACACACGAAGAGCCCCTGAAAGCATCCCTGTACCTGTAACTTTGAGCACTTAGGGGGATGTTCTATTTAGCTCATTCTTAGAGGTGGAAACACTGAGTCAGAGAAGTGAGTATTTTGTGTGAACTGATATTGTCAAATTGCCCTCAGAGGAGCTGGACCAATTAACGCTTCCCAAGAAAAGTGTGACAAGACCTCATGACCCCATCCTCCGGGAGCTTCCTAGCAACCTTGCTTTTGGTCCAGGACCTTAAGAAAACCCATTCCCTGGCCAGGTTCTGTTGCTCATGCCTGTAATCCCAGCACTTTGGGAGTCTGAGGACAGTGGATCACTTGAGGTCAGGAATTCAAGACCAGCCTGGCCAACATGGTGGAACCTTGTCTCTACTGAAAACACAAAAATTAGCTGGCGTGGTGCACACGCCTGTATTCCCAGCTACTTGGGAGGCTGAGGCAGGAGAATCGCTTGAATGCGGGAGAATCGCTTGAATTCAGGAGGCGGAAGTCGCAGTGAGCTGAGATTGCAGCACTGCACTCCATCCTGGGCAACAGAGTGAGTGAGATGAAAGAAAGAGAAAGAGAGAGAGAAAGAAAGAAAGAAAGAAAGAGAGAAAGAAAGAGAGAAAGAGAGAGAGCAGCCAAAATCTTGTGGCTTATCACAGTAGGGTACTGCATAGCTTACTTAATAAATTCTGAGACTGGAAAGTCAGAGCTTGTGCTCAGGGTTACCTTTTAAAGAGAGAGAAATCCCCTGAGGTTTTCCTGAGTTCCCTCCAAGCATTCTGGATGAGTGGGGCCACTTATGTCCTCCCTGATACGGAAGAGAGAGTTCCCAGATGCTCTGGCTAATAAGATTCATATATTTCTACCATCCCAATGTAGCACTTTTCTCTCTTAACAAGCCCTGGCCAGAGGACTGGACAGAGATGATGGTCTGGGATGGAGCCTGTACACCTGCACTGGGGATCTTTCCCTTGGAGAGGATGGGGAGAGTGAGGGCGGGGCTAGCAGGGCAGTAGGGAGGCAGGCTTGGTGCAGGTGGTTTCACAGGTAGGGGTTGAGAAGGTAGGAAGGGACTGGGCAAAGCATAAAGGAGGTGAAGGGATGGTGAGTTCAGAGAGCAGGATTGGCAGCCAAAATGAGTGGAGAATAGTGTACTGAGGAAGTGGATTTCAGGTAAGGACAAGGGCACCTGGAAGGCAACTTTGAGCATCTATTATGGGAGACCCAATGATATGTAGTTCTTACTTGAAGCTAAAGAGAGAATAAGAGAGATGGTAGAGGAGGCATAGGGGAATACCAGTGAATCAGGAGGAAACCTGAGTTGGAATCCTGACTACATCTACAAGCTATGTGGCCCTGGGCAGGTCATTTATCCTCTCTGACCCTCAGTCTCTTCCTCTGAAAATGAGTATAATAATTCCACCTTATAGGTATGTGAGGAATCCAGCACAATGCTTAATAACCACTGGCAAGTAGCAAGTACTTAATAATTTTTGGCTGGATCAGAATTTTTGAACCCTCTCCTACAAGCAATCTAGGAAATTCTGTCTAGGTTCGCAGTGGATTTCTGAACGAACTGAAATTAGCAATCAGTGGCTAAAGTGGCTCTCGTTGATTTTTAAATCTCAGAATAGGCTGGCTGCCTCCCTGCCCCGGGGAATAGTTTGTCTGGACAGGGCCCACCAATAGTGGTTTTTTGTTTTGTTTTGTATTGTTTCTGGCTAATGTCGTGGCTGATAGGCTGGACATGATGCAATCACTATTATGGGAGAAAATATTTTTCCTAGAGCAGTCCCTATCCTAACACACCCTTTCCACTTTCCTTTAGCAATCCTGGTTCTTAAAGACTAACTAGGGATTCACACAGTGGCTTACACCTATAATCCCAGCACTTTGGATGGCCAAATTCAGAGAATCACTTGAGCCCAGGAGTTCAAGATCAGCCTGGGCAATATATCAAGATCTTAGTCTCTATCAAAAAAAAAAAAAAAGACTCACCTCTTCAAGAAGTCTACTCCAGCCCCTCACTTTGCACTGCTTCAGCCCATAGGCCTGCAGTTGGTACACACATGTATGCAAGCACACACATGCATAATGGTCTTGAAATATTTTGCACTTGTTAAAACTCTCCAATTGCTTTATGTACCTATATCAGGCCTCCCTAACTAATACATAAGCTTCCAGAAGATTAGGTGTCTTCTAAATTTCAGAACTTATAAATGCCATTTACAAAGCATCTACTATGTACCAAGTATTTCACCTACATCATTTTGTTGAATCTTCCCAACAACTTTGCAAAATTTAGGTGTCATTATGTTCAATTTGCAGATATGGAAACAGGGTCAAAGTCATATGACTTTTTATCCAAAGTCATAGAGCTCAGCACTCCAGGTACACAAGTTGACACTTGGATTAGTCCGTTTTCACACTGCCAATAAAGACATACCCGAGACTGAATCATTTATAAAGAAAAAGAGGTTTAATGGACTTACAGTTCCACATGGCTGTGGAGGCCTCACGATCATGGCAGAAGGCAAAAGGCACTTCTTATATGGCAGCAGACAAGAGAGAGTGAGAGCCAAGCAAAAGGGGAAACCACTTATAAAATCATCAGACCTCATGAGACTTGTTCACCACCATGAGAATAGTATGGGGGAAATGGCCCCCATTATTCAATTATCTCCCACCAGGTCCCTCCCACAATACGTGGGAATTTGGAGATACAGTTCAAGATGAGATTTGGGTGGGGACACAGCCAAACCATATCAACACTCAACAAATAATTTTGAATTATTGAAAGAAAGGATGCATGGACAGATGAATGAATGGACGGTTGGATGGATAGTTAAATGATGGGCGGGTGAGTGGAAGGATGGATAGATGAATGGGTGGATGGTTGGATGGATGAGGGGATGGATGGGTGGGTGGATGGATGGATGGACTGACAAATGGATAGATGGATTGATGGGAGGGTGGATGAAAAGATGCAGGGGTGGTGGATGAATGGATGGACGGGTGGATAGATGACAGGGTGGATGAATGGGTGGGTGGATAGATGGATGAATAGATGGATGGGAGGGTGGATTAATAGATGGATGGTGGATGAATGGATGAAGAGACTCAGCAAATAAGTGGTGGAGCCAAGTTTATCTGACTCCAACAGGCTTTTCCATTTCAGCACCAGAATAAGAAGACAGTAGGCACTGTCAAATAGTCCCCAAAACACAGAGTAGCAGATGACCATCCCGGTTTCAACAAGTTTCCACAGCTGCCTGGATGAGGCGCTTGCGAGAGGGATGCAGCCACTGGGTGAGCCATGATGACAAAGACTAAAGATTCTCCTCCGTAACCCCATGAGTGGGTTGATGGGCTGAGGTTCTCCTTTACCCGGACACGCTCCGGTGAGCAAGAGGATCACCCGCTCCAGGCCACACGGGGGCAGCAGCTCAGCGCCAGCGGGCACCCGTGCGCCGCCGGCGGACAGGGCTGGGTCCGGAGGCCGCCGCGTGAGTGCGTCCCACCATCGCGCCGGCCGCGGGCTGGTTCCTACAGCGCCACTGGGGTGGCTAGGGCGTGGCTGGGAGTGCTCAAGGAAACACTGGAGCAACCGCATGTCGGCGCCCAACCGTGGGGTACCTTCAAACCTTCCGGGCGTGGGCGGCGCAACTGTGCGCCGCCCTTTCAAGAATGGGGTCCTGCTGCTGCAAAAGATCCCGGAGTAGCAGCAACTAAGAACAGTAACGTGCTGGGCGCGCCTGGAGTGCCACCCCTTTGTGGATTCTAAATGTGTGCAAGTAACTAGATGCATTACTTGTCTACTGGTCCACGCACAAGAACATTTTTGAAGGAAACTCAGCAGTTTATTTTTTATTTTTTGCCTTTCTGTGCTGTTTGAATGACTGTTTTTGCCATGGGAATGTATTTCCCCCCTCCCCTCTCTCCCTCTGCCCACCTCCCCATAGGGATTATCTGGAAATTGGGATTGGGAAGATATTTTGTTTGCTTTTCTATTCTTACACATTCGTGGTTTTTTAACTCAATGTTTTTAAAGGAGGAGGAGGATAGTTTAAGGCTTGCTGATGGCCCTGCCTCCTTAGCCCTGGGAGCAAGAGGGCTGGCTGGCAGCACCTGGCTGCTTGGTGCCCCTTCAGGTAGCAAGCTTGGCGTTGGATCATCAGGCCCAGGACGCCCGGAGCCACAGGGAGGCTCGCACCATTTAATTGTCCAAGGCTGCCTTGAGGAACCAGGGTGGGTCCATGAGGGACTGAGGGCTTGTAAAGCCCCCTGGCCTGCTGACGTAGAGGGCTTCCCAGTGGGACCTGAGAGGCAGAGCTCCAGTGAGAAGAGCAGGGCCGTGGAGTCACTGAAGCCACAGACTTGACCTAAAGATTTGCCAATTCAACCTGGGCTTTGATCAACATCGTCCTTGACAGTTTCATCAGATCAGCCTGCTGCAGCAAAAGAGTCAGGGCTTAGAACTCAACAGACTTTATTTAGAACTGATTCCTGCATTTGACAGCTGGGTGACTTTGGGCAAATAACTTGACCTCTTGAGTCTCAGTTTTCTCATTTGTAAAACAGAATTTATAAAAGCATTATCATAAAATTTAGCATTGATGTATGTAAATCACTTAGCAAAAAGACGCGTACAGTAGGCATTTAATTCGTGGTGGCTGTCTTCATTCTTCCTCTCCCTCTTCTTCCTCTTCTTCTAGGATGGAAATTGTAAAACTGAATAGAATAAAAACTGAATTAAGAAAGTCTACTCTCTGGTGATTGTCATCTAACTGCCCCCAGGTCCATCTCTGAACCAGATTAGTGTCTCCTAAAGATCTCAACTGTACACCCAAACCAAAGTGCCCCATCCAAGGCAGAGACCCATCTCCCAGTGCTGCAGTTCCTGCATGTTCTCACTTGAAGGCAACATTGAGCTTTGGATTTCAACCTACCCAAGAGCGCTCCCCTCCCAGCCTAGACTAACAGGACCAAGCTGCTCTTGACACTCCAAGAACAATTCTAGAGATAAAGTCATGCCATTTCCCACGGCTCACAGCAAAGGTAGGAAACTTGCTAACCCTAAAAGTGATACTGGCTGAAAATATTAATGGATCTCAATGAAAGACAAAGCAGGTGCATGAGGAGCTCTGTATATCTTTGCAGACTGAACTATGAATAATTTTTAAAATTACAAGCAACATAAATAACAGTGATGGCTAAGTAAATTGCCATTATAATTTTAAATATGCATTCAAGTGGATGCATCACTTGAATGCATATTTAAAATTATAATGAAGATTACGCAGTAACTTGGGAGAATTCTATAAATAGAAGGAAAAACACAAAAACATATTCAATATTTTGATTGCAGATATGTAAAAATTCTATGTACTTGTAGGGAAAACAAAAGGGAAACAAAATTGAATTGCTGAGGTAATAGGGCTAGGAGTTGTTTTCTCCTTCCATATTGATTTCACGTTGTTTATTTACTTTTTAAATACTAGGACTATCCATGGGTAAGGTGTGGTAGAAAACACAGATTCTGTCATTGCACAGTCCTGATGCTTCCAGCTCTCCGAAGTCCCTGAATGTCCAGAGTAGAGGCACCCCTGTGAATGAAGATACAGATGGTCTCCAGAAAGCTTCTAAGAAAATGTGGACTCATTAAACCATATTAGAAAAGAAGAATGTATGCGTCTTTTAAGTTAGCTCTGTTCCCTATAGAAAAGCAGAATTTCAACAGGAAAGGAAGAGAATGGAAGAAAATGGCAGGAGACACTACCGCATAATAATAACCTTTATGGCCTGGAGCAGTGGCTCATGCTTGTAATCCCAGTACTTTGGGAGGCCAACGTGGGCAGATCACCTGAGACCAGCCTGGTGAACACAGTGAAACCCCATTTCTACTAAAAATAAAAAAATTAGCCGGACGTGGTGGTGCTCACCTGTAATCCCAGCTACTTGGGAGGCTGAGGCAGGAGAATTGCTTGAATCCAGGAAGGGGAGGTTGCAGTGAGCTGATGCACCATTGCATTCCAGCATATGCAACAAGAGCGAAACTCCGTCTCAAAAATAATGGTCATAATAATGGTCATAATAATAATAATAACCCCTTATTTGAACAGACCTGGTTTATCTACCTATGTCATAATAATAATTTTTTGCCAAGTATTAAGCACCCCCATGTATTAGGTGCCAAGCATTACACTGAGCGCTTCACATACATCATCCCATTTAATGCATTCAACAACTTCATGTGGTAGCATGTGGTGCTTTCCACCCTTTTTTTCTTTTTTTGAGACAGAGTTTTGCTCTGCCACCAAGGCTGGAGTGCAGTGGCATGATTACAGTTTACTGCAGCCTCACATTTCTGGGCTCAAGTGATCCTCTTGCGTCAGCCGCCTGAGTAGCTGGAACTACAGGTGCATGCCACCACACCTGGCTAATTTTTTAATTTTTAGTAGAGTTAGGGTCTCGCCATGTTGCCCTGCTTTCTACCTTTCATAGATGAAAACCAGAGGTCACACGTGGTCACTGGCCTGACGTTGCATGGCTTGTTAGTGGCCATGCCAGGATTTGGATCCCAGTGTGTTCCTTACCAATGTGTGTGCTCTTCCTGCATATACACAGCCAGAACTGCCTGGAGGGGCAGGACCTGGGCTTGGCCGTAAGCACCAGGTGGAGGACAAAAGGCTTCACTGGAGACCCTCATCTGCATCATAATGGTGACAAGTGTGATAGCTGACATGTGTGATGCCAGCAGGTCTAGACACTTTTGTTGCTGGGGTGAAAGCAAAGCATTCGGTCAGCAGGAGGGCAAGGGAGGGTCTCAGGAAGATGCTCATGGGTTCTGGCCCTACCTTTGGTTTTAATATTAGGACTATTCGCCTATTCCTTCTTTCTGGCTTTCCTGCCTCTTAGCATCAACAGGTGATCCTACACATCCCACTGGCACAGACTGAGTCCCTGCCTGTGTGTAAAAGTTCCAAGGTCACATAGTTTGACTCAATCCACAGTTCACAAGAATGCCAGTAAGCAGGGCACTCTGAAGACTGTGTTTGCAAATATGCCAAGAGGAAAGATTTTTTTCCAGGTGTGGTGGTTCATGCCTGTAATCCTAACCCTTAGGGAGGCCAAGGCGGAAGGATTGCTTAAGCCCAGGAAGTTGAGGCTGCAGTGAGCTATGATTGCGCCATTGCACTCCAGTCTGGGTGACACAGCAAGACCTCATCTTGAAGGAATGAAGGAAGGAAGGGAGGGAGGGAGGGAGAGAAGGATTTTTGGAAACATAATTTGGGTTGTATCAGGCTGGGTCTTAGCTAGCATCTATATGTTAGATAGGGCACCAATAGGAAGGTACTGTTATTGACCTATAACGCAGATGAGAACACTGAGGCTTAGAGATGGGAAGGAACTTCCCAAGCTTACTTACCTGGGAATGTAACAAATTCCAGACTCCAAAGTTCACTGGAACTCAGGCTTTCAACCATTGTAATAGAATGGCTTTTGCGCTGCAAATCACTTTGATGGAAAAAAGAACAAAAACTTCACACAACCTCTGTACACCTCAGGTCCTACATCTGTAAAATGGGCCAATAATAATAATGCCAACCTCCACGGGCTGTTGTGAGAATTAAGTAAATTAATATATGTAAAGTGGTACATGGTTTGTACTCAGTAGATATTAGTTGCTATTTAATTATTGTTGAGATTATAGAATCAAGACTTGGAAGACCAACGCCCCTAGAACAGCTTCCAATCTCTGCTTAAACTGCAAAGGTGCATCCTTGCTCCATAAGGCATTTTGTTCTTTCATTAAGACGTTTGTGATTAGAAGTGGCTTCCTAATATATTTGGCCAAATCTGGCTCACACAGCACGCATCCTGCCCAGGTCTGTTTCTGCCCTGGACGGGAGATAGAATGCAGCCAGGCTCTCTAGCTTGGCAGTGCTTCCCGCTGAGGAGGAGCCCAGCATCCACCCAGGCCCCTCACCACTCAGCACCTCTCTAGAGGCCCAGAGCAGGACACAGGCATTTAGCTGGGCCCTGTGTCTAACATTAATGTTAGAATCCAACTCTATTTGCCGGGTTTATTCTCAGTGCCTGAATGTGTTTTGAATCCAACCTCCTTAACCCAGACTAACATTAATGCAAAATTGATTCCCTTTCATCTTACATTAACAGAATGCAGGAAAAGGAGAAAAGATATGAAAGTATAATATTGAAAAATAAAAATGGCAGTTGCATCCAGAGCACTCTGTGATGTCACGACATTTCCTGATTTTTTAGCTTCTGTCCCCAGATTTATTTTCGCTTACAACTCAGGCTCTCCTGGAGTAAGGCCCTCATCCTGGCTTCTGGCCTCTTCTAGCACATTCAGCCACTAAGAATAAACCGGGCAAGCAGAGTTGGATTCAAAACACATTTCTGTCCATGCAACTACTCATCACGTGGCCAGGCCTGTCTGGAAGCCTGAGCCCTGCCCCGGGGCCTCCTGTGCCAGCCTTCATCACTGGAACGGTGTCTACATAGCAGCCAGAGGAGGGCCAGGCTCCAGGCCAACTTCCCACAGAAGCACCATTGGTGTTTTGAGAATCTTTGTCTCCCAAGGGCTGCAGGGAGCCAAGACGGTTCAGGGAGCCTCTCCATGTCAAAGAAAGATGTTATGGGACTACAGGAAGGACAGATATAGGGTTGCTTTCTCATCTCAGAACTTAGTGAGATTCCTTTGAATGTGTGAAAATATTCTGGAAAGTGAAAGCCTTATTCTAAGTCTGAGTTAAGTGCTCTCACCTATGTGCACTCCTCTGAACTTACAGTCTTAGTACTTACTACTAGACTGCAATGGTCTGTTTGCTTGTCTAGATATCTCACTAACATAGAAGTTCCTTGAGGGTTGGGACTGTGTCTCTGCTATTGTCACCTGATTTCTAAGTACAATGCCCAGACATAGGTGATCAATAAATATGTATTGAATGAATTGATCACATGTGTGACTCATTTTAGCACTTATCATCGGATCCATGTACTGCACTTTAGAAGAAGTTGCATAGGCTGAGCATGGTTGCTCATGTCTATAATCCCAACACTTTGGGATTTGAGGCCAGGAGTTCGAGAACAGCCTGGGTAACCCCATCTCTACAGAAAATGTCTAAATTAAATATGAAAAATAAAAAATATAAAGAATGGACACAGCCTAATGAGAGATGCATTGGAGGGCTTCCAGTTTCAAGATGAGGGAATAAAGATTTTCCTCTTGATAATCTCACAAGGACAAGAAGCAGAAAAAACAGATGTACAGACCGCATCTTCCCTGAACCTAAAAGACGTGATGTGTGTAACGCTTAATTCAAATATTTAAAGCTAAAAGCATGGGAGAAATGTAACTCACCCAGCAAAGGGGTAGCAAGGCAAGCACAAGGGTCTGCAGGATTGGGCAGAGGGACCCACAAATTGCTCTACAAAGTCTCAGAAAGGCTCAGAAATAAGAGGCATCAAGTGCTCACGTGAGATAGAGGTTGAACAGGAATGAAAGCAAGAATTGTTTGAAAAACCTCTTAAAAGAGTACAGAGTCCATCAACTGATGAATGGATAAACAAATGTGATCTATCCTACAGTGAAATGTTATTCAGCAATCAAAGGGAAGGAAGCACTGAAACATGTCACAATATGGAGAAGCCTTGAAAGCATCACGCTAAGGGAAAGAAGCCAAACACAAAAGGCCCCATTCTGTATGATTCTATTTCGATTCTATTTATATGACTGTCCAGAACTGGCAGATCTATAAAGACAGAAAGTATTTTAGTGGCTGCCAGGGGCTGGGGCGAGGGTGGAGAAAGGGGTGACTGCTCACGGGTGCAGAGTTTCTCTTTGGGGTGATGACTATGTTCTGGAATTAGTCGTGATACAGTGACTGTAAATATAGTAAAAGCAACTGAATTGTACAACTTAAAGAGGTGAGTTTTTTTGAGGATTTTTTTTTACTTTAAGTTCTGGGATACATGTGCAGAACGTACAGGTTTGTTCTGTAGGTATACATGTGCCATGGTGGTTTGCTGCACCTGTCAACCCATCATCTTTGTTTTAAGCCCTGCGTACATTCAGTATTTCTCCTAATGCTCTCCCTCTCTTTGTTCGCCACCCCTCGACAGGCCCCCATGTGTGATGTTCCCCTCTCTTTCTCCATGTGTTCTCATTGTTCACTCCTACTTATGGGTGAGAACATGTAGTGCTTGGTTTTCTGTTCCCATGTTAGTTTGCTGAAAATGATGGCTTCCAGCTCCATCCGTATCCCTGCAAAGGACATGAACTCATACTTTTTTATGGCTGCATAGTATTCCATGGTGTATATGTGCTGGAGGAATAAGAATGCTTTTACACTGTTGGTGGGAATGTAAATTAGTTCAACAATTGTGGAAGACAGTGTGGCGATTCCTCAAGGATCTAGAACCAGAAATAACCATTTGACCCACCAATTACATTACTGGGTATATACCCAAAGGATTATTAAAAAAGGTGAGTTTTATGGTATGTGAATTATGTCTCCTTAAAAAGGAGAACACAGAGCTTCCAATTAGCTTCCGATTTAAACATAAGCTGAGAAACAAGAATCCACAGAATCTTGAAGAATACTTCCACCATGAAAGACAGATCAAACATAAAAGACTATGAAGAAACTCAGAGCACAGAGAGATCATGTAGGGCTCATAAAAGCATCAAAGAATCATAATATCCTCTGTGTAATAAGAGAAGATATTGCTCCCACGAAACAAGAGCTGCATACTGTAAAAAAAGGAAAAGCCAAAGAACAAGAAATTGCTCAGAATAAAAAATTTTTATTTATTTTTGAAATAAACAAGTCCTTCAATAAGAGGAAGGTAAAGGATATTTAAAATAAAAAGCTTAGATAAATAAAGTTCAGTATATTCTCCTGAAATACCCCTTTCAAAATAAAAAGCCAAAAAGATGGCAATATCTGAGAAAAGATTGAAAAGAAATTAGAGAAGCAATTTGGGAAGCCTAACATGAAAATCCAAGTAATCGGAGTTCCAGAAAATGATAGCAGATAAAATGGTGAAATGCAAATTATCACAAAAATAATTCAAGAAAAGTTTACAAAATTGCAAAGCATGTATCTCCAGATTTTAAAAGCCTTCAAAGCTCCCAACATAACCAATGATAAAAGTAACTATGTGAAGGAACATAATTCTGAAATTTCAGAACAGCAAAGATAAAGAAAAGATACTGAACATATCGGTAGAGAAAAAATAAGCCAGTCCAGATACAGTGGCTCATGCCTGTAATCCCAGCACTTTTGGAGGCTGAGGTGGGAGGATCATTTGGGCTCACCAGTTCAAGACCAGCCTGGGCAACAAAGTGAGACACCGTCTATACAAAAAATACAAAAAATAAGAATTAGCCATGCATAGTGGCATGCACCTTTGTCCCAGCTACTGAGGAGGCGGAGACAAAAGGATTTTGTGAGCCCAGGAGTTCAATGCTGCAATAAGCTGTGTTCACACCACTGCACTACAGCGTGGGCCAGAAAGAAAGACCCAGTTTCAAAAAAAAAAGGAAAAGAAAAAAAGCCAAGTTACATACAAAATATCAAGAAATAAAATAATAACAGACTTCTCGACAGCTAGAGAAAAATGAAGAATTTACTTCAAAAGCTTAGGAAAAATGAATTTCAGCCTCATATTCAACCAGATTATAAATCAAGTGAAAAGACAAAATTAAGACATTGTAAGCATAAAAGATCTCAATAATTCACCACTTGCACACCCTTTCTGAGAAAATTACTGAAGGACAATATCCAGGAAAACAAAAAAAGCAAAGAATCAGGAGAAGAAGGAACCAACACAAGAGAAAATAAACAGATTTCCCAGGAAATGGGTGAATAGAAATACCAGGATAAGCAGAAAGCTTAAAGATCAGGAGGAAAGAGGCCTTTAAGAAAAAGACTGAACTGATGTATTATCTTATGGTTTCACCATAGAGAAAATGATATAGAATGGCTTGCAGAGCTGTTGAAGAGCAAGTCAGATATTCAAAGAAAACCAAGCACACAGAAAAATTGTACAACAAAGGAAACGTAATCACGGTAGACTTCAGGCTCAACAGTAAACAGTGTTGAATCATGTTATTACAATGCCATAATAATGTAAATAATGTATGAACATTTTATAAAATAAGTTCTATTGGAAGAAAAAGAAAGAAAATATTGATGGAATAAATCTTCATTTGCATAATTGGAAGTCAAACAATAATGGTCACAATTGATAAATCAAGAGATAGCTTAATATAAATGCTACTTGGAAATATTGAAGCAAATACCCAAATAAATAGCAAATAGGCTAAAAGATGTTGTTTCTGGGAGTGGGGATAAGGATTAGTTGGGTGGCTAGAAGAGATAGGGCAAGATTCTTTTTTCCAACCTGTCTCCCTGGCTGGTGTACAGAGGTGTGGTATCGGCTCACTGCAATCTCTGCCTCCTGGGCTCAAAGCAATCCTCCAGCCTCAGACTCCTGAGTGGCTGGGACTACAGGCACACCACTATACCCCGCTATTTTTTGTTTTTTTAATAGAGACAAGGTTTCGCCATGTTGCCCAGGCCAGTTTCAAACTCCTGGGCTCAAGTGATCCTACTGCCTCCCAAAGTGCTCGGATTATAGGCGTAAGCCACTACACCCAGACTAAGCAAGATCATTTTAACAAAATTTTGTACATTGCTTTGACTGCTTTGAAAGCAAAACACAATTTGACCTGGTTCTGCCACTTCCAAGCTGGTGACCTTAAGTGAATTCTTCCCTTTCTCAGGCCTCAGTTCCTTCCGTGTTAATAATTCCTACCTGATACATAACGAGGACACAATGTCTTAGTAGATGGTAAATAAATGGGAGGCCCTTCTCACTCTTCCTGTGTTCCACATGGAAGTTGTTTTGAGTCCTCTGGGGAGCAGTGGCTGTATCCTTTGCCCCTTTTGTAAGTACCCAGCACCTAGGAAAGTATGTGACAGGGATGTCATTTGACAAACTGCCAAATCGAATAATTAGATGTTATAACTGACTGCTCACCTGAAAGAAGGTAGTTCATTGAGGGATAACTACAGGAAAATAGAGATAATGGTATGATAATAATACCCTTACTACCATAGCCTTTCCATTATTCCCATAGTAACAGAGCTGTATGGGTGTAGCTAAAATAAAAGACTCCAAGATCATCTGGTACAGCCATCAATTTCTAGCCATTCTTTTATTTTAGAAGTCCCCATGGCCAAAGCTTTCATTTTCCCCCACCCTCATTTTCCCCTTCTTTTTTAATAATAAAACCCCAGGCTACACCCTGGCTGCCCACTCAGAAATTACATTTCCCAGACCTCTTTGCAGTTAGGTGTGGTCCCTGACCAAGTCCTCACCAATGACAGTGAGAAGACTTGATGTGTCTGACCCCCACATATCTTCCTCAAAAGGATATTGCCCACGCTCCACTATCTCTCTTTCTCCCATCACACAGGCTGGTGGCCAACAAGATGGGAGGAGCCTGGGGCCCTAGATGTCTTAGTGGAGCCGAGGCACCTCCCTGCCCTCACCCAGCTATTGAGAGCCTACAGCGTATCTCACCCAACTGCTGATTATGAACTCATGGCACTGGACATGGCAGGGAAAACATGAAAGCCAGTTATAGAGGGACTCCTACTTCAGTTTTACAATTAAGCAGCAATTAGAGTTTGTCATTTGTTTTTAATTTTTTAATAAGTCATAGATACACATGCTTCAAAACTCAAAATAACAAAAATGTCTGCTGTGAGACATCTCTCTTTACCCTGTTTCCCGGCCTGGATCCCATCCCACCCTCGGTGCTCAGATAAATACTGTCATTAGTTTCATGTGGATTCTTCAAAAATTTATTTACATACATACAAATATAGATGCTTGTATCTCCATCTTATTTACATAAAACATAGTTTTCTATATTCTATGCCAACACTACACTGATATCACTTCCGGAAATCTATCCTTAGAAAATAGCTGAAATTTTTACTATATGACCAAAAAAATTAATTGCAGCATTATTTATAAGAGTAAAAAAAATGGAATCCTTAATGCACAAAAAGCACAAAACTTAGTTACCAATATTAAATGTATTATGGTATATGTAGTGTTTATGGAAAAATTTTGTAAATGATGTTGAACAGCATGGAAAAATGCTCACAATTTTATATTAAATGTAAGAATTAGATCAGAAATTGCATACCATGTGTTCACAGCTATGTAAAAAATATATACATAGGCTCACTCCTATAATACCAACACTTTTGGAGGCTGAGGCAGGAGGATCGCTTGAGACCAGGAGTTCAAGAACAGCCTGGGCAAAATAGTGAGATCCCCCCACCCCAATTCTCTACAAAAAAGTTTTTAAAGATTAGCTGGGTGCAGTAGCACACACCTGTAGTCCTAACCACTCAAGAGGCTGAAGTGGGAGAATCGCTTAAGCCCAGAAGATTAAGGCTGCACTGAGCCATGATGTCACCACTGCACTCTAGCCTGGGCAACAGAGCAAGACTCTGTCTCAAAAAATACCTATCTAAAGAAATGAATGAAAAGCACCACACCTAAATATTATCAGTGTTATTTGTCAACTAGTAAAATTATTTTTTCTTCTGTTTCTCTATTCCTAAAATGACAATAAGCTTGTGATTCTTTTTTTTTTTTTTTTGAGATGGAGTCTCACTCTGTTGCCCAGCCTGGAGTGCAGTGGTGCGATCTCAGCTTACCACAACCTCCACCTCCTAGGTTCAAGTGATTCTCCTGCCTCAGCCTCCTGAGTAGTTGGAATTATAGACGTCTGCCACCACATCTGGCTAATTTTTGTATTTTTAGTAGAGACTGGGTTTCACCATGTTAGCCAGGCTGGTCTCAAACTCCTGGCCTCAAGTAATCTGCCCGCCTCAGTCTCCCAAAGTGCTGGGATTACAGCATGAGTCACCAAGCCTGGTTAGTAGCTGGATTTTTAAAAGTTAATAAGTATTTACTTTAAAGTCTATTAAGGCAAAAAATATCTAGGACCTCAAACCCAGGATATCTTGGATACTCTTACTTGGGACAAGGCTAAAATAAGTTTTTTATTTTTTTTTATTTTTATCTCACTGGGGTTGGTGTATTTTATCACTGAGGTTAAGAAAAAGATGAGTCAATTTTAATAAAAATATTTATTAAATGCATTATTTAATATTTTTATTTTATTATCTATATTTTTATGTCTTTATTTATACAGTGTTTATCTTACCTGGCTATGGCAAACAACTGGGGTTTAGGAAACTCTATACTAGGGTAAAAAAATTGTGGGGAACAGGTGTGTTGGCTCATGCCTATAATCCCAGCACTTTGGAAGGCCGAGGTAGGAGGAACACTTGAGCCCAGGAGTTCGAGACCAGCCTGGGCCACAAATTGAAGCTCCATCTCTACAGAAAAAGACAAAACAAAAAAAAAATAGCCAGATGTGGTGGCATGTGCCTGTAGTCCCAGCTACTTGGGAGGCTGAGCTCAGAGGATCACTTGAGTCTCAGGAGTTCGAGGCTGCAGTGAGCCGTGATCACGCCACTGCACTCCAGCCTGGGTGACAGAGCAAGACCCCATCTCAAAAATAAATAAATAAATAAATAAATAAATTTTTTTCAAAAAAATTATACATACCTGGGAGGGCTAACTTGTCACCCTTGAGATTTCTGCCCTGAGAGGTGGGCCTAGGCAGAGAAGCCCAGTTGGACAGAGCTCCACAGTGGGGTATGATAAGCCAGTGGCACCTGCACAGACCACACCAAAGGTACTATTTTTTTCTGGGCAGAATCCCTGGGGCTGCATCTGAAGCCTCTTCCTGATCTGATGGTCTCAGAGCTCCCAAGGCAGGCACAGCCAAGGACTGGCATTGTCTACTTTTGCCCAGGAGAGGGAGTGAGCCTGCAGGCAACCTTCCCAGGCAAATGGAAGAAACCCCGCTCAACACACCAGGGGCTGGGGGCCAATCCCACCCACAGTCTCTGCAGCTTTAAGAAGCTCGCTGAGGTGAGCTAGTGCAACCACGGTGAGACAGAACATACGGTTGGGAAAAAAAAAAAAAAAAACCCTGTCCATTTCCTGAAAGACAAGCTGAGAAGCCAGGATCTTCCCACCTCCTTGAAAGAGGGAAAAAAAAAACCAGAGAGGGAAGGCGAGAGGCGAGGTGGAAATGAAGACGGACCAAGTTGAATGCAGCAGGGCCTTTTAATCTCTCTGCACTTATATTTGGGACTCCCAGGCACTTGGCGCTTTTCTGGGCTGCCTAAAATGAGGGCCCTTCAGAATGCCTTACTGCAACAGGGAGATACACGTGGGTCAGGGTGGAGCAGCGGTTGGGGGCAGGCAAGAGAGTTCCTAGACTTGAAGACTTCAGGGGATTAGGGAGGTGACAGGCGTCTTCTGCAGGGACTGCTGCCAGCCCTCCACCCCTCCCACCCCCAAGTCTGTGTCCAGCCTTTGCCTGTCGCTGCTGACCTGAGTCTCTCACAACATCTCAGTTCACCACTACGGATACGTGGAAGCGGGTGGAGGAGGGGTTAGCAGGTCTGGTCCCCACCAACTGCCACCTTGCCGGGTGTTAGCAGAACAGCAGGTGGGTCCAGAAGGAAGAAGTTTGCCCACATTGGCATCTGGCAGCATCACGCTGCAGCTTCCATGATATAAATACAGGGAGTGAAAATAGCTAATCCCAGATAACAGCAGTGTAATCACCCAGCACCCGGCCTTGAATCCCAGGGCATTTGGAGGAAGCAGCTGCGGGGCTGCTCCCTTCAGCGGCCACTGCCCCTGGGTGGCCTGGGCTGAAAATCTAAGCCAGAACAAAGCTGGAGAGCGGAGAGCAACTGGAAGTAAGAGACCTGATGAAAAGCACCTCTAATCACAGCTTGGCCTGGGAAGGGATGATTTTGCTAGAGGCACCATTAAAATTTTGAGCTTCCAGCAAGTGAACCTGGTCTCCGTGCTCTTAGTGGAGGCACGTGATGACATACATGGAATCATCTAAGTTCGGGTTTTAAAATAAAAAAGCTTCTGGGTATTATCATCAAGGATATATTATTGTCCTCTAGTTTGGGAGAGTCAAGGCCTCTTCCGGGACCCTCTCAAATCTGGCCCTAAGCACCAGGGTGGTCGATCTGTGGCCATAACCCCAGGCTTCTGAGTTCAGTTCTGAGGCACTAGCCACTCAGAGTAGTTACTCCTGAGGATCCAGAAGGTGAGCTCGCAGCCACCGCTCCTGTGGTGACCAGACGCTGTCTGGGAGAAGCCGCCGAGCTTTGCTGTCCCCAGCCATTTTGCTTCAATAAGACACTGAATGAGGGCTGGCGGAGACACCCGAAGAGCTCAGGCGCTGGTGACCTGGCTTCCCAGTTGCACTTCTGAAGGCTGTGGGCACTCAGATCCCTTCTGATGGGTCATGAGGCACCCTCTCTCTCAGACTCAGAGAGCAGACAGAGCTGGCTGGAGCTGGAGCCAGCTTGAGCTGAGCCATGACTGAGGACTGTAAGGCAGAGAGGCCACAGAGGCGCTCAGAGGAACGGTGGAGAGCGGGGCCTCAGAAAGAATTCTCCTGCGAGCACCCAAGATATATGATTCCTTATAGAACCGGCATTACTCTATCTGGGGAAACAGGAGAGGAA
Organism: Cacajao melanocephalus; assembly: GCA_963573385.1. NCBI lineage: Eukaryota > Metazoa > Chordata > Mammalia > Primates > Pitheciidae > Cacajao > Cacajao melanocephalus. The sequence goes on along the minus strand of CAUYLG010010703.1, from coordinate 100,207 downwards.
CTGCACAGAACAAACCAGAAGTTAGGGGAAACAGAAACATTTGTCACCTACATGCAGTCTAGGAGTGGCGACGAACAGGACTTTTGACTGGTTTCTGAGAGGCTGTTCCCTGATTCTCTAGATTGGAGAACGCAGCTTATTATGAATAATGATATTTTTGTTTGGAGTTTCATGTCACTTTATTAAACAAGCGTTTTCTTCAATCAACCACAGATGAAAGTCACTGTCTTCTCGACTTCTAATAAGATCATAAAGATCAGCCATGAATATTTCAGTGAAAGTAAAACACAAGCGGCACAAATCTCTGATCCCCAAACGAAGTTGTAATTGGTTGGGAGACTGAGGTGGGTGGATAACTGGAGCTCAGGAGTTCGAGACCAGCCTGGGCAACATTGTGAAACCCTGTCTCAAAAAAACAAAAAAAAAAAGAAAGAAAGATGGAGTGGGTGGATGGCTTGCCCACCTCAGAGTCCCATCAGCCCACCAGCAATAGATACTTTGTTCAAAGAGGGTTCCATGAAGTTGTAATGCCACCCAGGGCCACCACAGGAACCTCAGCTCCCAAAATCAAATTTGAAGAGAATATTTGCTGATATGAGGAAATGTGTATAATTTTAAATTAGCTAGAAAAATCAAAACAGGCTGGGCATGGTGGCGCATGCCTGTAATCTTAGCACTTTGAGAGGCCAAGGCAGGAGGACCATTTGAGCCCAGGAGTTCAAGACCAGCTTGGGCAGCATAGCAAGACACAGTCTCTACAAAAAAAAAAAATTTAATTAGCCAGGCATGCTGGCAGGTGCCTATAGTCCCAGCTACTCAGGAGGCTAAGGCAAGAGGATCGCTTGAGCTTGGGAGGTAGAGGCTGCAGTGAGCTATGATTGCTCCACTTCACTCCAGCCTGGGCAACACAGTGAGACCCCCATCTTAAACACAAAAAATCAGAACAGAGATTGCATACAGTTTGAACTCAACTATGTAAAATATATAAAGAAAAAAATAATAGAAAGCAACACACCTAAATATTGTCTGTTAGTCCATTTCAATTAACACATAAAATAAAGAATAATATAGTTACGTACTTGACTATGGCAAGCAACTGAGGTTTAGGAAACTTTACATTAAGATACTGATTCAAAAAAAACCCGAAAAATATATACAAGCCAGGCACAGTGGCTCATGCTTGTAATCCCAGCACTTTGGGAGGCTGAGGTGGGAGAATCACTTGAGCCCAGGAGTTTAAGGCTGCACTGAGCCATGACTGCACCACTGCACTCCAGCGCTATTTCACCCTGCAGGTGAGCTCCACAAGGCTCTATGTAGAGCATCTTTCTGATCCCATCCTTCTGCACCTTGGCTAGAACACTGCTCACCCACTACAGATCCCTGGTGACAGACACCTGAAGACTGAAATCAGAGATGACAGTTGGGATAGGAACTATAGTGGGATATTAACTATAGTGCAATCTAACTATATCGGAATCTCTTACTCCGCAACAAAATCTTTTTCCTGAAATACTTAACAGAAACAACCAAAAAATACATATAAGAGAATAAAAAGAGAAGGAAATCACCATTCATCGAATGTGTACTAAGTGCCAAAAATTATATTTAAAACATTATGTATTTTCTTTGATGCAGTCCTCATAACAGCTTAGGGGATAAGACACCCTCTTTTTCATGGATGGGAAAACTAAGTTTCAGGGAAGTTAAATAACTTGCCAAGGGTCACCCAGCTAAAAGTGGTCGAGCAAAGTTCAAATCTGGTGAGTCTGACACCAAAGCCCGATGTCTTTGCCCCCAAACCCCCTGCTCCCTGCCTCTGGAAAGACTTAAATATGCAACAAAAGCAATGAGTGGGTAAGAAGATGAGAAGGAACATAAGCTGAGATTGACAAGATTCCAGGTGGTTGGCAACCTTTATTAGCAGATGTTTTAGCATTGTGGAAGCATATGAGCTTGGAAAAAGAAAGCCAAAGAAGGAAAAAAACGTGAAGAATTGAAACACAAAAGCTCCTGGAAGCATTGTGGAATGAGCCTGTCAGCTCCATACTTGTTGGGCTACTGCCTACTACTCCAGAAATGGATTTCTCTGAGCGGTCTGAAACTGCAGGAATCCGCTGCGTATGAAATGAGCAGAACCAAGTCTTCCATCTCCGCCAGACAGGCAACTCTGCCGTAATCTAATCGCACCCCTCAAAGCCCCAGCCAGCAATCTCTTTCCCTCACCCTGTCACAAATGCCATCACGTTGCATCACCGCCTCCCTCACATGCACAGCCGGGCAGGACACTGGGACCTGTCTTGGCCACACATCCACAGATCGGCAGGGTCAGCGCTGGTTCTGAGCAGTTCACAAAAGCCAAAATAACCGTGAGACCCAGAGGGGCCCCTGCCAGGTGGCAGGCCGAGCTGCCCAGGGAGGTCAAGGTTTGGAGGTTTTCTTTTAGCCAAGTCCATGGTTCCTCACTGCTGCACAGTGTGGGGTCTGCTCACGGAAAGGTATTAGAAACAAAAACTAAAGAAAAAGAACCCAGGGAAGCTTTCTGAAATGCAATTACATGGGAAAAGAAGTGAGAAAAAAATAGGATAAAACTCACCTGATCATCCAGATTCAAGATTTGACTCACATAATGAATGGTGTACCATTAACCCGCCTGATGTTTAGAAAACAACAAAAGAAAGCACCTGATGCAAATTGCACTGGGGACCTACACCCTGGGACTGGGAGTCAGCATGAGCCCTCCTTCCCACAGGGCTCAGATGCCTCTGGAAATCTGGGGTGCATGACCTGGGCTTTAGCAGGTCACATTTATGTAGGTTTCCATGTTTCCATGTAGCTTATCCCTTCTGCTCCTGCAATAATCCAGGTTATCAGCCTCATTTGACTAATGAGGAAACAAAAGCACATGTGACCCAAGGTCTTTTTTTGAGACGGAGTCTCATGCTGTCATCCAGGCTGGAGTGCAGTGGCGCCATCTCGGCTCACTGCAACCTCTGCCTCCCAGGTTCAAGCAATTCTCCCTACCTCAGCCTCCTGAGTAGCCGGGATTACAGGCGCCCGCCACCACACCTGGCTAATTTTTGTATTTTTAGTAGAGACAGGGTTTCGCGATGTTAACCAGGCTGGTCTTGAACTCCTGAGCTCAGGTGATCCACCCTCCTCGGCCTCCTAAAGTGCTGGGATTACAGGGGTGAGCCACTGTGCCCAGCCTTGACCTAAAGTCTTAGAAGTAATTCGTTACCGTGCTGAGACTAAAACTAATAAAATCTGGAAGGGTGAACTCCCATTATCAGTAACAACAAACTAGGTAATTCAGACTGACCTCCATTCCACTGAGGACAAATGGGAATGTTGCAGAATAAGGAAATCTTGAATCAGACAAATGGGGAAAAAAATCACGAAATATCTTGGAATATATAATGAAGAGGGACATGGTCAAGCTCAAGCTCTCTCTGTTACTTTACCCAGTACATTAAGAATTGAGGGTTATTAATCAATACAAAGTAAGTAATAAAATTAACCTGGCTTTCTTCTCAATAAATGTAAAATAATGAGCCAGGAGTGGTGGAGCACGCCTGTAGTCCCAGCTACGTGGGAGGCTGAGGCAGGAGGATCACTTGAGCCCAGGAGTTCAAGACTGCAATGCTCTAGAAGGACACCTGTGAATAGCCACTGCATTCCAGGCAGGGCAACAGAGCAAGACTCTGTCTGTAAAAGAATAAAATAAATGTGAAATAATAATAATTTGTGATGATGGTGATTCCTAAATGATGATGACTTTGTCTCAGGTGTGAGGATTTGTCACTAAAGCATGCAAAGATAAAATAAACTGAAAGAAAAGTCTATATAGACTTTTTTTAGAAGTGGTTTCTTTGTGATAATTTTGTCAGTCAGATGAAATAAAAAAGATTATCAGCTTATTTTGCTGCTGTTGTTTATAAGTATTTGTTGTATGCTTTTAATAACATTGACAGTTATTTAAAATAAAAAAACAAACAAACAAAACTGCTTAAAGACACCAGAGGGCTACAAAATAGTGAATAACCAGCCAGGACCCAAAGGAAGGAGGAGGCCGTGTGAAGAGAGTCTGTCTTTTGAGTTTCCCTGGACCCAGCAGTACTTGCCAATTCTACCATGACTGGCCAAGAGGCTGGGTGGACTTTCAAGAGTCTCACAGGGCTCAAGGGGTGGGGACAGAATCTGAGACTTACCAAGAGTAGGATTGGGATTCATCTTGAACTAGGATTCCAAAGGGAAGCTCCCTACAAGTAAGTGTGACCCAGAAGTAGACAGGCCCTTGCAGAGACCACAGCTCCACTTCAGGTATTCTAAAACCCCAAAATTAGATTTCAGTAAACCTAAATTGTCGGTGCCCCAGAAGCTTAGCAGAAGCAAAGATAAATCTTCTTAAGAGGAAAATATCATCATCTGAAGCCTAAAATTAATTCTACAAGCAGTTTTTCCAAAACTGATGAAAGACATCATCATACCACAGACTCAAGAAGTCCTACAAATCCCAAGCATGATAAATAAAAAGAGAATCATACCTAGGCACTCCATCAGAAAGACTGCTGGGGCCAGGAGTGGTGGCCCATGCCTATAATCCCAACACTTTGGGAGGCCGAGGCTTGAGCCCAGGAGTTAGAGACCAGCCTGGTCAATACAGTGAGACTCTGTCTCTACAAAAATTTTTTTAAAAATTAAAAATAGAAAAAAGACTGCTGAAGCCAGACATAATGGTGCATGCCTGTAATCCCAGTTACTTAAGAGGCTGAGGCAAGAGGACTGCTAAAGCCCAGGAGTTTGAGGCCAGCCTGGGCAATATAGTAGGACCTCACTTCTAAAAAATAAATATTAAAAATAATAACATGTTTTTTAATAATACTGCTGAAGCCAGGCCTAGTGGTGTTTTCCTGTAGTCTCAGGAAGCTGAAGCAGGAGGATCACTTGATCCCAGAAGTTCAAGGCCGTAGGGCACTATGATCATTCCCATGAATAGCCACTGCACTGCAGCCTGGGCAACATAGCAAGACCCTATCTTGAAGAAGGAGAAGAAGGAGAAGGAGAAGAAGAAGAAGGAGGAGGAGGAGGAAGAGGACGAAGAGGAGGAGGAGGAGGAAGAGAAAGAAGAAAAAAGACTGCTGAAAACACAAGATGAAAAGAATATCTTAAAAACAGCTGGTGGGTATGGGATAAATGCCTTTTAAAAGAGGAGGAATTAGACTAACAGCTGACCTTCCATCAGCAACAGTGGAAGCCAGAAGACAATAAGATGACGTCTTTAATTTGTTTAAAGAACTCTTGATTGCCAATTCTACCATGGCAGGGTGAGAGGCTGGGTGGACTTTCAAGAGCCTCGCAGGGCTAAAGGGGCAGGGACCAAATCTGAGGCTTACCAAGAAGAGTAGGATTGGGATTCATCTTGAACTGGAATTCCAAAGGAAGCTCCCTGCAAGTAGGTGTGACCCAGAAGTAGACAGGCCCTTGCAGAGACCACAGCTCCACTTCAGGTATTCTAAAACCCCGAAATTATATTTAAGTAAACCTAAGATGTTGGCACTCCAGGAGCCTAGCAGAGGTAAACATTAATCTTAGGAGGAAAATATTATCATCTGAAGCCTAAAATTAATTCTGCAAGCAATTTTTCAAACATAATGTCCAAAACACAGTAACTTCCTGATTCCAAATTCAATTCTTGTTAATGCAATATGCTGCCACCCAAGCTTTCATTTCTTGGTGACTTTTAGAGCTGGACAAACCTCAATTCAAGTACTACCTATTTGATATTATATGTCTACACATCTACTTTCTCTCTGCAAAACACAGATAGTAAAATTTAGTAAAAAAAAAAAATAACTATATATATGTATATATGCATCTGGCATTTTAACAGCTGCTAAATGAAATTAAATCCCTGCGCCTCTTTTTCCACTTCCTTCCTGAGACTCTGACATCCCTCAAATGATCATCATTGATAAGTTTTGGTCCCCTTCTGGTTTTTTTTTCTTATACTTCTCTAATTATTTGCTGAACCATTGTTATATTACCCATATTTATGTTTTCAGGGAGAACAGCTTCATTTATTACATCTCACTTTCCTAAATAGTTCTTCCTTCTTGGGCTCTCCCCATCTGTCCTGGTCTGAAACATTCAACCACAGTCTCTATAAGGCAGAGCTCACTGCTCTGGACACCCCACCTCTAGACAGCTCACATATAAGGATGATTCCTGCAGTGGAGCCTCAGAAACATGACTGCCTTAGAGCTGGAGCATAAGATATATTCCATAAGGCCAAATACATGAACTTGACCATGGCCAACCTAGAGCTTCAGGATGACACGAGTTCTTCATTTGATCAGATGATCATGTGGCAGCAGTTAACATTTAGGAAGCACCTACCATGAATCAGGCATTGCAATGAGCACGTGGCTGTAGACATAAAACATGATGTCTGCCCCCAAGACACTCCCAGTCTACTGAGGAGCAAATCATTTCAAAAAGTATCAGAGTATGACGGAGTTAGGAAGAGGGGAAGCTAACTTGATCAAAGACAAGACCAGTCATGGACCCTCTTTTCCTCCTCTGCACTCTCCCTACTTACTGTCATTCATTGCCGTGGCTTTAAACACCATCTATACACTGCTGGTTTCCACATTCTTATCTCCAGCTCAGATCTATCCACTACACTCCAGACTCAGAAAACAACTGCCTGTTAGAAACATGGATGTCTACAAGAATCTAAAACTTAACTCATTTATAAGATGTATATATATTTTAAAAATAGAGACAGGGTCTCCCTATGTTGCCAAGGCTGATTTCAAACTTCTGGGCTCAAGCAATCCACCTTCTCAACCTTCCAAAGTACTGAGATAACAAGTGCGAGCCAGCGCACCAGGCCTCATCTATAAGAGGGCTATTGAATTCCTGCCAATTACCCTTCCCCTCATTCACACACACACACACACACACACACACACACACACACACACTGATTTTCTTCAAGTCTTCCCCATCCCAGGAAATGATGCTAGCTGCCTAAGCCAGATTCTTAGGCACTGAGAGATTATCCTCAATCCTTCTTTTTCCTTTATCCCCCAAAACCAATGCCTCAGCATGGCTTAAAATTATCTTATTTATTGTTTGAATGTATTCATTGTCTTCTACCATAATGTTAACTTAAAATATGGGGACTTCGCTATTCTTTTTATTTTTGTTTTATTTTTACTGCTGCATCCCCAGCCTGTAGAACTGTGCCTGTCACTTAGTAGACACTTGATAAATATGTGTTTACTGGCTAAGAATGTCAGGAAAGGTGGCACAGGGGAGATGACAGTTCAACTGGGTCTTGAAATAGAAGTAGGGGCTGGGCACAGTGGCTCACACCTGTAATCCCAACATTTTGGGAGAACAAAGCAGGAGGATCACTTGAGTCCAAGAGTTTCAGACCAGCCTGGGCAACATAGTGAGACAACAGACCCCATCTCTACTTTAAAAAAAAGAAATAGAAGTAGGCGTTCACCTGCTAGAGAAGAGGGAAGGGAATGCAAGGAAGAAGGAACAGTATGGGCAAAGATGAGGGCAATAAAAAGCAAAGGGTATCTAAGAAGCTCAGACTCTGAAGTCAGGAACACTCCAAATTCTCACTCAGCCCCTAGCTCTATAATCCTTCTAAAAGCAATTCCCTGATCTAAGTATAATGGAGCTAACACTAGTACCTTCTTCATAGGGAAGTCCTGAAAATTAAATGAGAAGAAGCAGAGCGCACTTTTGGTGTGAAACTAATGGTGGTTTTATTGCCTCTAATGCCAATACACTTATAATTAGTAACACAGTATTAATAATTTGGTGTTCTAGAATGTGGGTTGGATGAGAGCTTCTGGGAGATGTGACTGGATGGTCATATAGGTGTCAGATCACTTGAAGCTAGGGGGTCCTCAAAAACGTTTAGCAGCAGTGGCCAACTGATCATGGCTCTGCCAATTATTCTGCCACTCAGGGTGTTAAGATATCATACCATTACTATTACTTTATTATCTTAGCAGTTTTTTCTTCTGCTTTCCTTTATTTTATTTTATTTTATTTTATTTTTGTGAGACAGGGTCTGTGTCACCCAGGCTGGAGTGTAGTGGCACAATCATGGCTCACTGCAGCCTGGACTTCCTGGGCTCAAGTGATCCTCTCTCAGTCTCCCAAGTAGGCAGAACTAAGTGCCACCATGCCCAGCTAATTTCCATTGCTGTACTTGCCTTTATTATCTCTAATGCCAATACACTTACAATTAGTAACACAGCATTAAGAATTTGGTGTTCTAGAATGTGGGTTGCATGAGAGCTTCTGAGAGACGTGACTGGATGGTCAGGCAGGTTTTCTGGTGTAGGTCAGAAAACTCTTGCTGAGAGCAAATTTATGTTCTTATCTAAGCGAAGCAGCCATCAGCCAATATAGAGCAATTATGAGAGTTTGTGTGTTAGTTATCTACTGCTGCATAACAAATTATCCCAAATCTTGGCAGCTGAAAGAAAACAATAAACATTTATGATCTCATACAGTTTCTGTGGGTCAGGAATACAGACACAGCTTAGCTGCAGCATTCTGACTTCAGGTGTCTCATGAGATTAGAGTCAAGATGTTGGCTCTCTTGCAGTCACCTGAAGGATTTACTGGGGCTGGAAGATTCACTTCCAGATTGTTAATATGGTTGGTCAGTTCATGCTGGCTGTTGGCAGGAGGTCTCAGTTACTTGCCATGTAGTCTTCTCCATGGGGCTGCTTGAGCATCCTCAAAACATGGCAAGTAGTTTCCCCCCAGAGTGAGTGATCCAAAAGAGGGCAAGAAGGAAACCACGATGTCATTTATGATCTAGTGTCAGAGGCCATACACGGTCATTTCTACAATAGTCTATCGGTTACCAGGTCAGTCCTATTCACTGCGGGAGGGGAGTGGGAGCCTCAGTTCTCCACGTGGCCTCCTATCCTTCCAGAATATCAGGAATTGAGAATCACCGCAGGCCATCTTGGAAGCTGGCTACCACAGTTGGCCAGAATGGAATTGAATTTTTTCTCACACTCCAGTAGATGGAACCAAATAACAATGCTGGGAAAGGCAAGTACAGAGATGGAAATTAGCTGGGCATGGTGGCGCTTAGTCCCACCTACTTGAGAGACTGAGAGAGGATCACCTGAGCCCAGGAGGGTCCAGGCTGCAGTGAGCTATGATTGTGCCACTACACTCCAGCCTGGGTGACACAGACCCTGTCTCAAAAAAAAAAAAAAAAAAAGGAAAGCAAAAGACCAAATCTGTGAAGACAATAAAGTAATAATAAGGGTATGATATCAATAATCGCTATCGCTTATCAAATGCTTCTCTGGCACTGGGCAATGGCCAAGATCTTACCATGCTCTCTCACTGGGGCAAGAAATTATAGTCCATGGCCCAAATCTAGCCCACCACCTGATTTTGTAAATCAGGTCTTATTAGAACACAGCCACACCCATTTTAACACATATTGTCTATGACTACTTTCACCTACAACAGCAGTGTTGAGCAATCATGGCAGAAATCATAGGGTCTGCCAAGCCTAAAATATTTACTATGTACCCCTTCACCAAAAATAGTTGGCTGATCCATGCTCCATCTCATTAAAACCTCATAATAAATCCCATGAGGTGAGCGATATTACTTTCTTCATTTTATAGATGAGGACACTGATGATCAAATAAGTGAAGTGACTTGCCCAGGATCATGTTTGTTGTAAGTAGCAGAGTAGATTCATATCCAGGCGGCCTGACTTGGAGCTGAGTTGCACTGGGCTAGGAATCAGAAAGGCTGGCTTTTCTGAGTAGCTATGTGGCAGTTATTTAAGGTCTTGCTCCTCATTTTTCTCTGCTGAGATGATAGATGTTTAAATGTCTGTTCAACTGTTTCACAGGAAGGTCAAATGATAAATATAAAAGTGGAGCAAAGCAGCAGCTAGTGTTCTTAATTTGTGACGCTAGGGCAGGAAGAAGAGCTCTCAAAGAAATGGCTAGAGGAGAAGTTGCTCGTTTACCTCTGCGTAACCCAAAACTTACTGGCTTAAAGCAACAATGGCTGATTGTGGCTCATGATTCTGTGGGTTGGCTGGGTGGTTCCTCGGGTGGTTCCTCAGCTGGTTCCCCACAAACTCATTTATTCAGCTGCATTCAGCTGGAGCAGTAGTTCTCAAAAAGGAATGAGTGGGGACTCTGTTAGTAGGTGCTGCTGGGACCTGGTGGGTAGAGGCCAGGAATGCTGCAAAACCTACACAGGAGAGCCTCCACAACAAAGAATTATCTGGCCCTAAATATCAATAGTGCTGAGGTTGAGAAATCTGAGCTAGAAAGTCAACTGAGATGGAAAATTCAAGATGCCCTCACTCATGAGTCTGGCAGACGGTGCTGACAGTTGGCTAGGGGCCTTGGTTGTCTTCCACGTAGTCTCTCATCCTCCAGGAGGCTGGACTAACTTTGCAGCAACATGGTCTCAGGGCAGAATTCCAAAAGAGTGAAGGTGGAAGCCGCAAGGCCTCTTGAGATCTGGGCTCTGGAACGCACCCAGTGTTGTTCCCATCACATTTCCTTTCGTCGTTGTTGTCGTTGTTGTTGCTGTTGTTGTTGTTGTTGTCGGTTCCTTTGAGACAGGGCCTTGCTTTGTTGCCCAAGCTGGAGTGCAGTGGCACAATCGCGGCTCACTGCAGCCACAGCCTACCAGACTCAAGTGATCCTCCCACCTCAGCCTTTCAAGTAGCTGGGACGACAGGTGTGTAGCACCACACCTAGCTAACTTTTTGTATTTTTTGTAGAGACGGGGCTTTGCCATATTGACCAGGCTGATCTTGAGCTCCAAGAGGCCTTGAGTCCTGGGCTCAAGCAATCTATCTGCTCTAGCCTCCCAAAGTTCTGGGATTACAGGCATGAGCCACCACACCTGGCCGGTTTCTATCACATTCTAGTGATCAAAGCAAGTCACAAGATCAGCCCAGGCTGGGTGCGGTAGCTTGTGCCTGTATTTTCAACACTTTAGGAGGCCAAGGCAGGAGGATAGGAGGCCAGGAGTTCAAGACGAGCCTGGGCAACATAGTGAGACACTGTTTCTACAGAAACATTTTAAACTGAGCCAGATGTGGTAGTGCATGCCTGCAGTCCCAGGTACTTGGGAGGCTGAGGTTGCAGTGAGCCATGATTGCACCATTGTACTCCAGCCTGGGCAACAGAATAAGACCCTATCTCAAAAGGAAGGAAGGAAGGAAGGAAGGAAGGAAGGAAGGAAGGAAGGAAGGAAGGAGGGAGGGAGGGAGGGAGGGAGGGAGGGAGGGAGGGAGGGAGGGAGGAAAGAAGGGAGGAAAGAAGGAAGGAAGGAAGGAAGGAAGGAAGGATGTAGGGAAGGAAGGAGGGAAGGAAAGAATCAGCCCAGATTCAAGGGGTAAAGATCTAGACTCCACCTCTGCTGGGGAAGAGGAGCAAAGTCGCATTGCAAAGGGGGTAAACACGGGGATCAGCAGAATCCGTGGCTATTAAACCATTATCTACTACAAGAAGTAAGATTAAGTATATTTCCACTGTAGCTATATAGCTCAGGGGACAGCTCTATGCCAGTAGTTCTCCAAGTGTGGTCCCCAGACCTGCAGTGTGAACATCCCCTGAGAACTTACTAGAAATGTAAATACCCGGGAGGCCAAGGCAGGTGGATCACCTGAGGTCAGGAGTTCAAGACCAGCCTGGCCAACATTGTGAAACCCTGTCTCTACTAAAAATACAAAAATTAGCTGGGCGTGCTGGCATGCACCTGTAATCCCAGCTACTCAGGAGGCTGAAGCAGGAGAACCGCTTAAACCCAGGAGGCGGAGGTTGCAGTGAGCCGAGATCGCACCATTGTACTCCATCCTGGGTAACTAGAGCGAAACTGTGTCTCAAAAAAAAAAGAAAAAAGAAAAGGAAAGGAAATTCTAAGGCTCTGAATTAGAAACGTGGGGTGGGGCCCAGCAATCTGTGCATTAGCAAGCCCTCCAGGGGATCCTGACACTCAGTCAAGTTTGGAAGTCACTGGCCTAAGGTAAGCAACCAGATCAGAAACCTCTCCATGCCCAGGTCTCTAGCTTGAATGTCAGTGGAGGGCAAAACATCCCTCCCCTCCTATCCCCTACCTCTCCATGGGTCTCTGCCATTCACCTGAGGATAAAATGTTCTCTTTAGGCCAGTCGTGATGGCTTGCACCTATAATCCCAGCACTTTGGGAGGCCAAGGTGGGAGGATCGCTTGATACCAGGAGTTCAAGGCCAGCCTGGGCAACATAGCAAGACTTCACCTGTATAAAACTAAAAAATTAATTTTGTGTCAAACTCTTATATAGAAAATAAAAAACAAGAAAAAATTAAAATAAAATCTTTTAAAAAATGCTTTCTTTCATAATGGAGTTCAGTAGAAACGGTCTTTATATAGCTGGTTCCCGACTTACAATGACTCAACTTATGATTTTTCTACTGTGAAATGGTGCAAAAGCAGTAAGATTTCAGTAGACACTGTACTTCAGATTTTGAACTTTGATCTTTTCCCAGGCTATCGATATGGGTACAGTAATCTAGCAATGCTTTACAGCATCGTGAGTACGAGAGATATTCACCACGAGAGTACATGAGATGTTCAACGCTCTTATAAAATAGGCTTTGTGTGAAATGGTTTCGCTCAGCTGTAAGCTAACCGATGTGTTCTGTAGCCTGGGCTAAGCTATGATGCTGGGTAGTTTAGGTATATTGAATGCATTTTATTTAACCGTATCTCCAATGTATACTGGTTTCATCTGGACATAAGTACTCAAAAGGGAGATGTGTCAAAGGCCGACAATAGGACAGAAGCCTGGGGCAGCGATTGCCCCACAGAGTCTGTGGGGTGGGGACAGGGGTGGAGTCACCTCCCTCCTCAGGAGCAGGACAAGAGTAAACAGTCCGCTTTTTTAGTTTTTGCTGCTAAAATACTAGCAGGAAAAAAACTTTAATGTTAAATAAAATAAGTAAATGGGTTTTTGTTTGTTTGTTTGTTTGTTTTTTCTCAGAGCCTGCAGTGGCAAATAAATGCTTTTTAAACACACATACACACACACTAGCAGAGCACATTTAGAATTTTTTATCCTCAGCCCGGAACTTAAATTTACATCATGACCAAGAAGTAGAATCTGACTACACCACTGCTGATGACTGCTGGCCAAGAGTTGGAAGAAAACATAAAAAAACTCTGTCTTCCAACACTACCAGGCTCTGCAGCTTCTGGGCCAAATCAGAGTTAGGACACAGTCAGGATCCCAAGCTACCTGTGAGTCAGTCCCCTCTGAGGACTGTGCCGCTGGTTGTTTCTGTTTGTTTCTTTGGGTTTCTTGTTGTTTTCAGGAAATTACTGAATCAGCCTCCGACCTGGGTAACACCAGCTGACAAAGCGACTCCACTGCAAGGCGGGTGTCAGCATGAGAAAATGAAAGCCTAAGGCTGTCCCTGTGTGCCAGGAAAGCATCAGACCAGAGGCCACGGTAAGACGGCAAGAACAGGGATGGGTCACAGTGGCTCACGCCTGTAATTCCAGCACTTTGGGAGGCCGAGGCGAGTGGATCATGAGGTCAAGAGATTGAGGCCCCTGGCCAACATGGTGAAACCATGTCTCTACTAAAATTACAAAAATTAGCCAGGCATGGTGGCACACACCTGTAGTCCCAGCTACTCGGGACGCTGAGAGGCTAAGGCAGGAGAATCGTTTGAACCCAGGAGGTGGAGGTTGCAGTGATCCGAGATCACGCCACTGCACACACCCCAGCCTGGTGACAGAGTGGGACTCTGTCTCAAAAAAAAAAAAAAAAAAAGAACAAGCATGGGCCTGTGCACCTCTCCCAGCCTCCCAATGAGGGCTCTTGAGGGAGGAGGCTAACGTGTGGCCAACTTCTGTCCCTGATAGCATCCACGCAGTGCAAGTCAAGATGAACCAGATCCCTGACAGACCACACAGTCTGACCAAAGGACACAGTCATTGTTTAGCACATCCACGTTACCCACCATCTCCAGCACAAGTACTAAATGGGCTACTATTAGAACCTTCTGGTGATCATAGATTTGGGAGAGGAGTAGGTAAGACAATTTTACTGTTATTAAAGTAAGTCTTTCTGGCCAGCAGCAGTGGCTCATACCTGTAATCCCAATACTTTGGGAGGCCGAGGCAAGAGGATTGCTTGAGCCCAGGAGTTGCAAGTCAGCCTGGGCAACATAGAGAGACCCCATCTCTACATAAATTTTTTTTTAATTGGCAAGGGATGGTGGCTCACACCTGTGGCCCCAGCTACTTGGGAGGTTCAGGTGGGAAGATCACTTCAGCCCAGGAGGCGGAGGATTTAGGAAGCCAAGACTGTGCCACTGCACTCCAGCCTAGCCAACAGAGCTAGGCCCCATCTCAAAATACGTAAAAAACAATAAATGCTCTATCTTAGTACAGTAGAGGCTGCTTTCCAAGGCATTGGGGGTGTGAGAGGAAGAAGCAAGACGGTAACAATAAATTGCTGAGAATGCTACAATGACGATTTAGGGACTGGACAGAGAATTTAAACAGAGCAGTTTCCAATCATGAGCCACCATGAGGTCAGGGGGAGCCAGTATTGAGAGGCCTGAGTGGCAGGCCTCCGCTACACTCAGTCCTTCTGTTTTATGCATTGGGATTTTGCATAAATGTATCATTTGCTATGAGGGTTCCATTGCTTTAAAGCAAAAAACTTGAAAACAACTGGATGAGCACTAATGTTCCTTTTAACTTTCAGATCATCATGTTCTGTGTATTAAGTATGTGGGTGCCCAGAGTGTTCAGTAATACCAAAAACATAATCCTATTCCTTACCCTAATGTACAACATATAAATATAAACTATTATTGCAGCATAAACAACCCAACATCAGCATTCATATCCCCTTCCACTGAAAAACTCAAGATCATCTCCTTTGGTTTGAACAGGCAGAGAGGAGCTCTTTCATTAATGACCTTTTACTTTTCGTCGCTAGGAGAAAACGGTGATGACATCTTTTTGGCCAGATGGAACTCATGGAAGATTTATGGAGCAGCTGAGAACTGTCAGAGCCAGGCAGAGCCCATAAGACAATGACCATGGCCTTTTCATCGGGGAGCACACTGCTTTCTGGACTCTGCTAACACAAGGGAGCCCTATCTACCCAGTCATCAGGGAGGTTATCCCAATACCCCACCAGCTGCTGCCACCCAATCTGGAGGCCTGCGCTCCTGCTCTTGAGGGATGGCATGTGACTGCACAGCCCTCCTCAGTCCCCCTCAGCCCCCCTCGCCCCAGTCTGGCACCCAGGGCCCTCCCAGAGTGGGAAACCTCATCCAATGCCTTCTCAGTTACAGAGATTTTAGAAATTAGTCACAGAAAGGAGGGCGGGAAGACAGTGGAGGTTTCCTGAAGGAACCAGTAACAAGATCTGGGGTCTCTCACCTCAAGGTCACAGCAGCTCAAATTGTCCCTGAGTTAGCCACAAGTGGTCAAGAATGAAATCAATCTCTGCAAACCCTCTGCTGACTTGTCCACCATCTACTCTACAAAGAGGTCCTATGGGGTAGGGCCTCCCACAAGGGAGACTCTTCATTCACTGAGCCTTTCTCTTTGGAGATTTTGATTTCTCAACCTGTCCCCTCCCCCAGCCTCAGAGGACAGGCGTGGGCTTCCCCGATGCCCACGAGTTACCAGACAGAAGGAAGGGGTAAAGCTGGAGACTGGAGTCCAGCATTTGTTTGAGACAGTCTTGGACCGACTTCTGATCCTCATCTTGTGAAGCACCTCCTATTAAAACACACACTGGGACTCGTTCTGTGGCCCTAGTGACCAAATGTCTGAATCTGCACAGGACAGTCTGAGTGTGTACTTCCTCATGTCCTGGAATCATTACTGATACCATTGCCTTTCACTCTCAAAGTCCCCACGTGGACAATAAGCCATACAGTTACCCTACATTTCACCACATCACCACCTATGCTTTTCAGGAAGAATCTGAAAAACCCCAAGTAGTTCTGCATGCCAAGAAATCTGGGATTAAAAACAAGCCAAAAAGCAATGATGTTCATTGGTTAGTAACAGGGAAACCAGAGAAACAAATCAAATTTCCACCAATAGGAAATGGTTTTATAAGTTATGGCTTATCAGTATGGAATACTATACATCCATTTAAAGGGAAAAAGAAGATCTATATGTCCTGATGTGAAAAGATCCCCAACCAGCACTTTGGGAGGCTCAGATGGGCGGATCACAAGGTCAAGAGATAGAGACCATCCTGGCCAACATGGTGAAACCCCATCTCTACTAAAAATACAAAAAAAAATTAGCTGAGTGTGGTGGCACGTGCCTGGAGTCCCAGCTACTCAGGAGGCTGAAGAAGGAGAATGACTTGAACCCAGGAGGCGGAGGTTGCAGTGAGCCGAGATCACACCACTGCACTCCCTGTACTGCAGCCTGGCGACAGAGCGAGACTCTGTCTCACAAAAAAAAAAAAAAGAAAGAAACATCTCTGAAACATATTGGTAAGAGAAAAAAGCAAACCATTGGTCAATGCAAAATCAATGATCCCAGTTATCTTTTCTTTGTAATTATACACGTAGAGGTGCATAGTTATGCATGTAAATGCATAGAGACAGATCTAGGACAAGGCTGTGTAATAGAAATAGAATGTGGCCGGGCACAGTGGCTCAGGCCTGTAATCGCTGGACTTCGGGAGGCAGAAGCAGGAGGATTACTTGAGGCTAGGAGTTTGAGACCAGGCTGGGCAACAAAGCGAGACCCTATCTCCACCAAAACAAAAATTTTTTAACTAGTACAGTGTAATGGCACATGCCTGTAGTCTCAGCTACTCGGGAGGCTGAGGTGGGAGAATTGCTTGAGCCCAGGAGTTCAAGGCAATAGTGAGCTGTGATCACACTGCTGCACTCCAGCCTGTTTGACGATGGAGTGAGACCCTGTCTTAAAAAAAAAAAAAAAAAAAGAAAAGAAATATAATGTGAACCACATATATAATTTTTAATTCTCTAGTATCTATATTTTTACAAAGTGAAATTTATTTTATGTAACCTAATGTATCCAAAATATTGTGAAAGTTAATATAAAAATTAATGAACTATTTTATCTTTTTTATACTAAATTCTCAAAATTATGCTTCCAGTGATCTCAATTCATTTCAGCCTCATTTTAGGGGCTCAGCAGCCACATGTATTATTGAATAGCATACATCTAGAAAGATGCACATCTAACAGATAACAAGGGTTATCTCTGAGGAGAGATGTGAGGCTAGGGAAATAGAGTGATTTGTATAGAATTTGAAATGTTTTCAGCAAGAATATATTCCTTACTTACAAAATCTTATAAAATAATAAAAACTTTCAATGTTTAAAAATAAGGAGCAATAACATGAGATGCAAAACAAAATCCATACGTGGCTGTGATGAGGTAACAGTGTTAGATTTATTAGTCAAAAAGACAGTTTGCATTTTTTTAAGTATTTGATCCCCTCAACCCCCCTGGGCTGGCCCTCTGGCTGTGGGGCTTCGCTAGCCTGCCAGGGCACCCTACAGCAAGCCTCCTGAGGGCTGCCTGGCTTGGTTTCCCCATCTAGAAACAGGAAGTCCTGGCTGCCTCCCTGAGGAGTCTGTCATCTCAGGAAAGCGGGATGGTGCTCTCAAATACTCACACTTTGGCTAACAAATCTAACACTGTTACCTCATCATAGCCACATATGGATTTTGTTTTGCATCTCATGTTATTTCTCCTTATTTTTAAACATTAAGTCTGTCTGTCAAAGTGCAGATCCGAAAACCAGTGCCATCAAAATAGCCTGGTGTGCTTGTTTCAAAATGCAGGCTCCTGGGCCAGGCATTGTGGCTCATGCCTATAATCCCAGCACTTTGGGAAGCTGAGGTGGGAGGATCACTTGAGGCCAGCAGTCTGAGACCAGCCTGGGCAACATAGTGAAACCCTGTCTGTACTATATATTTTTTTTTAAGTTTTTAAGATTTTTTTTTAATGCAGACTCCTGAGTCCTACTAAATAAGAATTTCTGAAGGGAACCCAAAAATCTCACTGAGCAAGAATTCCAGGTGATTTGTAAGCTCGACTTTGATACCACAGGATCATTTTCTTCCAGCCTTTTTCCCAATGCTGAGGATTCCTGGCTAGAATCTGATTCCAGCTCAAATTCTGCTGACAAAGCCTGGGAGAAGACAGGAAATCCAAACACTCTGAACCCCCTCTGCCCCACTGGTGGTCCGAGTGCAATGATGTTTACAGCTAATTGGTCACATCCAGTTACAGACTTGTTTATTCCTTCTCCATTCCCACTGCTTCACTTGAGTAGCCAAAGGGAAAAAAAAAAAAAAAAAAACGAGAAAAAGTACTTTTTTTTAAAGAGATAAAGTGTAGTCTGGTTGCCCGGATGGTATGCAATGGTGCGATCATGGCACACTGCAGCCTTAACTCCTGGGTTAACATGGGAGTCAAGCCAGATTTTATTTTTTGTAGAGAATGGGTCTCACTGTGTTTTCCAGGCTGGTCTGGAACTCCTGGCCTCAAACAATCCTTTCTCCTTGACCTCCCAAATTACTGGGATTACAGGTGTAAACCACCACACCCAGCTGATATCACTTTTAATTGACAAATCATATTCATAGGGTACAATGCAATATTTCAATATATGTATGCAATATGGAATAACTAACTCAAGCTAATCAATATATCCATCACCTTGCTTACCTGATTTTTTATGGTGAGACATTTGAAATCTGCAGTTAGTCGTTCTGAAATAGGTAATATACTATTATTGACTACAACCCGCTGCTGTGCAATGATGTCAAAGCCTACTCCTCTTTTCTGTCTGAAACTTTGCACCCTTTGATTAACAACTCCCCACTCCCATTTTCACAACTGAACGAAGGGGCTGGTCGACACACAAAGCTCAGGAGAGGCAGATTATCCACTGAACTTCTCCCCGGGTGTTCTTTCCCTGCTTCACAGGAATATGACACAAAATGATTTACCGCCCACTCACCACCACTCAGCCATCCTTAGCTGAATAACAGAAAGGGACTCACCCCATAGTTAAACATGCAGATGAATGTTTCCATCAAAGCTGAACGCCCTTTAAAAAGCTGATGCCCATTCTCCTCTCCTAACACCTGGCCACTGTCAGTCTCCATGTGGATGAGAGACAGAGAAAGAGACGTTTTCCTTCTCCCCACACCCAGAACCCCTCCATCCCAGGCCAGGCTGGGCACATTCTCTCAGACTTGGAAACCCTCCTTGCCCTTGAAGGTCATCTGTCTCTCTGTCTCTCCTCTGTCAACTCTCTCTTTCTTCTCTCAATCTCCTCCCCTCCTCTCTCTCTCTCTTTCTCCTCTCTCTCAATTCCTCTGTTTTTCTCTCTCAATCTCTCTTTCTCTTCCTATCTCCCTCTAATATGGGAGGCAAAAAATTGGCACCAATTTTCCAAAATATTGGCTTTGTGTCCCCACCCAAATCTCAATCGAATTGTAATCCCCAGATGTTGAGGAAGGGACCTGGTGAGTGGAGACTGGATCATGGGGTGGTTTCCCCCATGCTGTCCTCGTGACAGTGAGGGAGTTCCCCACAAGATGTGTTGGTGTCAAAGTGTGGCACTTCCTCACTCTCTCGCTTTCTCTTGCCACCAGGTAAGATGTGACTTGTTTCCCCTTCACTTTCCGCCGTGATCGTAAATTTCCTGAGGCCTCCCCAGCCCTGTGGAACTGTGAGTCAATTAAACCTCGCTTCTTTATAAATTACCCAGTCTCAGGTAGTTCTTTATAGCAATGTGAAGATGGCCTAATAACCCTCCTTCTCTCTTCTGCTTTCCTAAGAGAAACCCCACCAGCAATGGAGGCAAGAAAAGCAGAAAAAAATGGGCAAGTGAACCTTTGTCACGGGCACCCCCAATGGAGGAAGGTCAAGGTGAGGTTCAGGAGAGCCAAGACCAGCCCCAGCGGGGCATGACGTGCAGCAGCACTCACAGCCTGTCCAGATGTTCTGCAGTTGTGGAAAATCTGTCCTGTCGTGTTGCCCTGCCTGCTGCTCTCCAGAGGACAGGGGACAGCAGTCACCACCCAGGAAGAATCTGCACACAATCCCAGCCCCACTCCACAAACTCCTGAGAGTGTGCTGGGGCCAGGACACCATCTCTCAAGAAAAGTAAAAGGACGGTACTGCTGCAGCTTAAAATTCTGTAGTATTTGCCAAGTCCAAGGCTTTCCTTTCTGCAGGCCTGGACCCCCAGATGCCATGTCTCTTAGTTGCCTCCTGACTCCACCTCCCCCTGAGGCCCTGCAGAAGGAGAGACCAGTAGGTGGACTTGAACAGGGCCGACTGAAAGCCTGAATCACGCACAATCACAGAAACAAACTCCCCATGCAGGAGGCGGTGCATACGCAGAGGGACTCCCTGTAGTCACTGCTCATATGTGTTTCATATTTATCAATCAGCAAGCCTTTGTTGGACACTTGCAACCTGCCAAGAAGTGCTCTAAGAATGTGTTCTCCACCTTCAAATGCCTGAAGACTAGGCCATGCAGAAGAAGGCACTTGACAAACTGAAAAGCACAGAGGGAGGGATGACTGTTATTCTGCCTGATTTTCATTATGGTTACTGTATTATTGTGGTTTCAAAGTTGCAGCAACAAAATGCTTTCTGATACCTCCTCTGCTGTCTATCCCCACATTCCCCAAGCTCAACTCCAGCCTACAATCCTTGCCAGTGCCAGTCCAGAAATTTTTAAAAGGGGACAAGAGGGTATACAAAGGAAATTCTAAGGCCCACCGACTACCTCCTTTTGTGGCTATTAGCGGTTTCAAATTCTGGAAGAAAGGGGAGGGGAGCTAAAATTGGAGCCAAGATAAAACCACTGTCCAGGTGGAAGGCTGGAGATTGTCCTAGATCAGCTTTCCTAGAGCAGGGCCCTCTGCCTTTTCTTCTTTAACAGCCTTTTGTTCTCTACACTGGAATACCCCGTTACCAAAATGCTACCAACAGGTGCTGTTTCTTGAGCACCTACTACCGGGCAAGCAGTACCCTAAGCCGTTCTACTTGGACCACATTCCGGCTATCTAATTGCTACATAACAAACCATCCCAAAACTTAGTGGTATGAAAACAAACGTTTCATTATGCTCACTGATGTTAAGGGTTGGAAATTTGGAGAGGACACAGCAGCAGGGATGAGTTGTCTCTGTTCTATGAAGTCTGGGGCCTCAGCTATGAAAACTGGATCAACCAGAGTGGTGAAGTGGCTCATGCCTGTAATCCTAGTACTTTGGGAGGTTGAGGTGGGCCGATCACCTGGGGTCAGGAGTTCGAGACCAGCCTGGGCAACATGGTGAAACCCCGACTCTAATATACAAAAAATTAGCCAGGTGTGGCCACATGTGCCTGTAATGCCAGCTACTCAGGAAGCTAAGACAGGAGAATTGCTTGAACCCAGGAGGTAGAGGTTGCAGTGAGCC
This sequence comes from Cacajao melanocephalus, assembly GCA_963573385.1. Taxonomy (NCBI): domain Eukaryota; kingdom Metazoa; phylum Chordata; class Mammalia; order Primates; family Pitheciidae; genus Cacajao; species Cacajao melanocephalus. The sequence goes on along the minus strand of CAUYLG010010703.1, from coordinate 78,667 downwards.
AAGATCATGCTATTACACTCCAGCCTAGGAGACACAGCAAGATTCTGTCTCAAAAAAAAAAAAAAAAAAAAAAAAAACTGGATCAGCTAGGTGCTGGAATCATCTGGAAGCCTCATCACTCACACATATGGCACCTACACTGGAATAACTAGAAGGTTGGCTCAGCTAGAACTGTCCACCAGAGCGTTCTACATGTGGCCTCTTTCTGTAACTCGAGCTTCCTCACAGCATGGTAGCCTCCAGGGAGTCAGTCTCTCACACAGCAGCTCAATCTTCCAGCAAACACAAAAGAAGGTAAGTGGCTTTTTCTGACCTAGAGCTAGAAGTTTCATGGTGCCACTTCCATAGTACTCTATTGGTTGAGGCCGTAGCAAAATTGCTGGATTCAAAGGGGGAAGACATAGACCATACCTCTCAGTCGGAAGAGTGGCAAATAATCTGAGGCTGTATTTTACAACGTTATCTTCTTTAGTTCTCACAAATAATCTTTTGACAAAGTACATGTATTATCTCACTTTACAGATGAGAACACTGAAGTTCAGGGAGATTAAACAATTCTGTGCAGCAGGTTGCAGTCCTACTCCAGAACCTGAGTCTGCCCATCAGATTTCCTGCCTGGCTGATGTTCTCCTTTCTTCTGAATCCTCCCCAAGTTCCCCCCAACCCAAACTCAAGGCACCTCTTCCTCACCTCTTTCTCTTGGTTTACCTGCTCTCAATTTCCTTCTGCCCTGGGAGTAGCCAGTGGCACTCCCACCTCCCTTCCGTCCAGCCAGCCTGGAGCCCAGGATGGAAACTTCAAGGAAGGCAGTCCCCTGGGTTTCCCCAGTCTCTAAAGCCAGCTACTTACAGACTCTTCATACTATACTAGGCTAGAGTGGGATGGGCCTTCATCCTGTGGAATCCCCACTGCCTCAGGGCAGCCGAAGGGAGGTTAGGGCCCTGACATTGCTCTTGACCAGTCCCAGTTGGGAATCAAACACCTCACTCCCACCTCCTGTGTTTGAGTGGCCCCTTTATACATTATCATCAAGAGTCTTCAACTAAAAAATGAACGTTTTAAAAAAACAAATGGGAAAATGGTAAAAATATTTGCAACGCAAAATGACAAAGGGTTCCTAAGATCTCAATAGATTAAAGATGCAAATAAATAATATCTTTTCTTTTTAATTTTTTTCCCTGACTCCCCAGACTTGTTAAGATAACACTTCTTTAAAAAGAAAAACACAAATGAGTTTAAAACACTGAAAAATAGGCCAAGCACAGTGGCCCACATCTGTAATCCTAGAACTTTGCGAGGCTGAGGTGGGAGGACCTCTTGAGCCCAAGGAGTTCCAGACCAGCTTGGGCAACATGGGTAGACCCTGTCTCTAAACAAATTTTTTAAATTAGTCAGGCATGGTGGTGACGTGTGCCTATAATCCCAGTTACTCAGAAGGATGAGGCTGAGGGATCGCTTGAGCTCAGGAGTTCAAGACCAGCCTGGGAAACATAGAGCCCTCTCTCTCAACAAAAAATTTAAAAACTAGCCAGGTGTGGCGCCAAACACCTGTAGTCCCAGCTACTCAGAAGACTGAGGTGGGAGGAACACTTAAGCCTGGGAAGTCAAGGCAACAGTGAGCCATAATCACACCACTGCACTCCAACCTGGGAGACTCAGCAAGACCCTGTCTCACATAAAAAAAGAAAAACCAAAAAACTAAAAAATGATTTAAATAACTAAAAGATTTTTTAAATGAGAATTCCCAAATTGCTTTCTGGAAGGATTGTTTGAAATTATACTCACATTTCATTCATATTCCAAGAGAAAAGTGACTCTTCCTGAACTGCAGCAATCAGGAAAAATCCCCTGGAAGAGGCAGGGCTCAGACTGAGACTTTAAAAGGGGATAGGCCACAGCTATCCTTCCAGATTTACACTGTGCATGTTTTTAAACTTATAGAATTTACACTCTTCTGCTTACATTGCTCTGTAAAGATCTGACCCACTACTATGTATTAAAAAGGGATACCTAATAACGAATTCAGCCCTCTCTATCAAATCCAAAGGGTCCCACTGGAGTTTCTCCCAATTTAATGGGTCATTAAAATATTCTTGGAAGGGACAAAGCTTTAGCTGACTACGAGAAAAACAAGCAGAACCAGCCCTGGATTCTGTCTTCAAAGATTTTACCATGACAGCAGGCCTGGTCGTCCAGAGCCCAAAAAAATATCTCAGCCACAGATACCCCAGATGTAGACTAGCAGTGCTACGACCTCAAGGTCAGAAGTATGTCACTAGACCAGAGCCAAAAATAGGTGCTATATCATTAAGAGAGTAAAAATGCAAACCACAGGCTGGGCGATGTTGTTCACAACAAGCATATAAACCCACAAGGGACTCCTATTCAAATATACAAAGAACTCTCACTAATCGAGAAGAGAAAGGCAAAAGATTTAAACAGGCACTTCACAAAAAAGTGTATTCAAAAAGCCAAGAAACATTTGAAAAGATCCTCAATTCATTAGCCATTAGGGAAAGGCGAAATAAAACCACCACGAGACACCCCCGCCCCCACCAGAACAGCTCAAAATTTAAAACATGTAATACCAAGTGTTGATGAGGATGTGGAGAAACTGCCATTCTCATACTCTGCCAGTATGAGTGTAAATCTGTACAACCAGTTTGGAAAACTGCTGAGTAGAATGCACTCTAGCTGGATTTGTGGATATCCTATTATCCAGCAATTCTGCTCCTAGATATTTACCCAACAGAAATGTGTACACATGTTCAACAAAAGACACACACAAGAAAATTCATAGTAGCACTCACTATTCCTAAGAGTCAAAAACTGGAAACTACCCAAATGTGCATCAGCAAAGAATGGGGATAAACAGTAGCATCTTCACATAATGAAATGTTTAGACAGCAATGAAAAGTAGCTAACTACAACCACAAACAATGTGGTTGAACCTCACAAACACATACTAAGTAAAATTATTAGACACAAAGAGTGTACATACTGTATTTAGATATATGTGAAGTCCAAAAACAGGCAAAACTATTCTGTTGTTAGAAATCAGAATAGCTGCAGGGAAAACAGAACTCAAGAGGACTTCGTGGCTACTCGTAATGCTCTGTTTCCTGAACTTCATGCTAGTGACACAGCTGTGCTCAGTTTGTAAAAATTCGTGGGGCTGTTCACTGTTATTTTGTGCAGTCCTGCGTTACGCTGGAGTTAAAGTTCCCCAAAATCAAAACGTGATCAGCAAGTGGAAGCAAGTGCCCTGCTGGACTTGATTGGGAGCTAAGGGGATTCTGCAGTTTGTCACAGGCACAAGCAAAGCCCACTGTCTTACCCTAAGTAGCATCTCCCAGAGTCAGGATCCAGGAGTAGCTTGGGAGGCAGGATCCAGGAATGGCTGAGAGTTTTTCCCCTGCCGCCTGGTCCCACCTCCCCTCTCCCACTTCTAATGACCAGGAAGTACAGTTTCTGTTAAGAAAAGGGCCTGGATCCCTAGGCGATGACTGCCACATCTAGGGTGATGCCCTTGGGTCCTCATCTAAACCCCCCTTGACTATCTCACCACTCTCAATTATAAATGCTCTGACGTCCTCATCTCTCCCCTACACATTTTGTTGGAAGAAAAGGAATGAAGCACCCGGAGCTCCTTCTAACGAAAGTGTTCTTTCAAAGCAGCCCTGCTTGAGGACCCCTGGCCTGGAGGAGTGGGAGAGGCAGCCTTCCCCCTCCAGGAGAGTCATCTCCAGGGCTACCCAGGACTGAGTAACTAGGTCACCAGAGTAACCAAAGAGGCCAGGAGACGAAGGGCATTCAAGCGTTGGTCCTGGAATGTGAGAGTAACGTCCATTTCGCGTTCTGCTGGTTCCAGCCTAGCACATGGTGCGAATGACCCACCAGGCAAGAAAATACAGCTTGTCTCCCTTCCTCCACCGGCAACCTTTGGTTACTGATATTAATCAAATTCATTGTTTTTTTAACTAAGGCTGAGATAATATGGAAAGGCCCACAGGGAATAGGAAGGCCTAAACCAAGGCCTTAAAGAATGAGAAGATTCAGAAATGCCTTCTAAGGGAGGAAGGTGTTTTTCCCTCCTTTACTTCCCTACAGTAATTTTTATTTTGGATAAATAAACCCTGATAAATGAGAACCCACATTTTCCCAAGGCCTGGATTTCCCCCAGGCTGTGTTTTGGTGGGTGGTCCTCCCTCAGCAGTTGGAGTAATCCAGAGTGATCCCGGACAAATCGGAAGGGAGCAAGTCTGTATAAAAGCCAAGAGATATCTTGCCCTACAGCTTTTCAAGAGAGGGGAGACCCGTGGGGAATTGTGAGGCTGGAAATGCGGAGAGGCTGACTCCTATGTTATCAAGGTGGTTGATGGGTTTGTGCATGGTTTGGGGGCGAAAGGCAGGATGTTAGTGTTATTTCTTCTATTTTTCTTTTTTAAAAAAAAAACTGGACACAGCCGACTTTGAATACAGAAAATGAAAAGCTGAGATTTGCAAGATTTGCGTAACAGAGTGTCCCTGGGCCTAGCGGCTGGTGGGGTACCTAGAAACACTTCTGCCTGCAGAACGCGGATGGTTAGCCACAGAGAGGGGTCGCCTAGGCTAGCCACAGGGCCTTTGCTAGGGCTGGAAGAGCAGCCTAGGCGGCACCTTCTTTCCCCTCGGCCCTGCCATCTGGTCCCGCTGGAGTCAGCTCCGACTTCAACTTGCTGCAGGCTGGGGAGGAGACGCCGCCGGAGCTAGAACGGTGGTGAAACCTCACCAAGTCGCAGTCTGGAAGGCAACCTTGAATCCGGCAGGCACTTCTTAAAGTCCCAGCGGCCCTCTCTGAAGGATAAACCTGATTTTCTTCCCGACACGGGCAAAGGAGGATTCGCTCACAACTAGCCTGTAACCAAGATTCCCTATTTTCGTGGTTAGGAAAAAAGAAAAGGCCTTCAGGAGATATGCTCCCTAAAGTTTCTCCTAGACGGGTCGGTTTCAGCGCGTTTGAAAGTGTGCTCTCTCCTACCAGCCTCGGGTTCTAAGCCCCCTGCACCCTCATCCGGGCTCCCCTCTCTTCTCCCCACCCTCCCGGACCCCCAAAGGGGCGGAGGGGCCGGAGCCGCGGGCTCTGCGCCTGACCCCGAGCGGAAGGGCCCCAGTCTGGGTCCTAATGCGGGTGGCGTCTCCTTTGACAGGCGGCGTTTGGGGACAACAGCGGGGACGGGAGATAAGGTGACATACCAGAGCAGATTTGGTGCGCGCTGATACTCCTCTCCCGACAGGAAACGCGGAGCTATTTAAAAGACCCTATCGATTACTTTATCTTCCCTGGAGGAAAGCTTCTTGCGGAGAGACAAAAGATGTTCCCTACCTAAAGACACAAGGCCACACAACGAAGGGTCTGTACACGCGACGCCCAATTAGGCGCAGGGAAAGCAAAGACACATTGACCCCTAGAGTGCACAAACGTGTGTGTTCCCAGAGCAGCTCCGGAGGGCGGCAGGCACGCAGGGGGCGGCGAGGGCACCCGCAGGATGGTCCTCTGCGTCCTTGGAAAGTTTTTTCAGCGTATGCATGTAAAACATGCACACACAGAGAAAGGGATTGTGCACTTTAAGGGGTGCGTATGTTCCCGTGTGGTTTCAGCGAATTTAAACCACATCAGGCACGGCGCCGTAGCTCCCGCCTGCAATCCCAGCACTCTGGGAGGCCGTGGCTGGCGGATCACCTGAAGTCAGGAGCTCGAGACCAGCCTGGCCAACATGGTGAAACCCCGTCTCTACTAAAAATACAAAAATTAGCTGGACGTGATGGCGCATGCCTGTAATCCCAGCTCCTCGGGAGGCTGAGGCAGGAGAATCGCTTGAACTGGGGAGGCAGAGGTTGCAGTGAGCCGAGATCGCGCCACTGCAGTCCAGCCTGGGCGATAAGAGCGAAACTCCGTCTCAAAATATAATATAATAAAATAAATAAATAAAGCACATCGACTCCACATTCAAAGCCAGTTACTGGTGGCTGTAGATGTATCCCACAGACACAGGTCTAAAATGTGAACGCTCCATTGTGTTCCTTTTAAGGGCTTGCATGTCTGCAACTGTCATGTGTACACTTAAAGTATGGGATGTGTCAACACGACCCTTTCTAGCGCGCTCGTTTCGTGTCTGAATTTCCTCATTTCGCCAATTTGCTAAGAGCGGAGAACGCCCTCCGCGAAAGGTGGCTGCTGATCCCGATTTTGCTCCAGTATCTCGCAGCCTGTGGGCCTCCGGGTCCTCCGCGGCATGCCCCCGGGAGGTTCTCCACAGATACCGGTTAGGCCGAATTGTACGAAATTGAATGGGTTGTGTGTGTGTTTGCAACACAACAATTTGCCAGCTGCCCGTCCACAGTGCGCTCCGCCCGGCTGTGGAAACTTCGCTGCGTTAACGCACCGCAGGTTGGAGGACACGACCCGGAAGGAAGGAAGGAAGAGGCGAGGAAGAAAAGGCGGCGACCTTAGGCCCGCTGACCAGTCGCTTCCAGCATCAATTCAGCACTGAGCGGGCCCCAGCAGTCCAGCACGGGGGCTCCAGGGGTTTCGGCCAGAGCCGCGGAGGCCGCCGGGCGGTGGGTGCGACTCTTCACCTCTCCGGGGAGCGGCGGCTGACGATCCAACCCACCCGCAGCGCTGCCATCCGCCGCCCCGCTGGTCCCCCGAGGGCACGAAAACAGGCGGCTGTTCTCCAGCTCTGTTTTCCCAAACCTGAACGGCCACGCCGAAGGTTCTCCGAAAGCCGCGGCTCCCCGGGCTTCAAGCCCGCGGAGCAGGTGTGAACCAGCCCCAGGACAACCATTTTCCTCTTCACTGTAACCGAACCGTGGTCCATCCGACTCGAATGTCACCTGATTTTCCCGGCAGTGACCTCCAGAGACCGGACTCCGAGAGACCAATTCCAGCGTCTCGGTTCTCTCCGCCTTTCCGCCCGTTTTGGCTGAAGCCGTTTGCAGCCGTCAGGGCAGAGAGGATGGGATGTGGCAGCCACCAGCCCCAGCCCAGAGAAGAAAAGAGAACGAAATTAACGCGAAAGGACACCGGAAGTCTAAAAACGACTCCCTCGGATCCTCGGAATCAGAGGCAAACCTTGTCACTAGTTTGAAAGCGGATCATACCCACTAATCCTGGATAAATTCGGGTTGGTAAACATACTCCCCAAAGCATAAGTGACTTACAACAAAACAAAACTGACAATGACAAAATGCAAAGGAGTTTGCGAAACGAAGCTGCTCTCAGAAAAAAAAAAAAAAAGATGCATCCTATAATATGATTTAAATTTGCAAAAACTGTCTCTAAGAGGATATATTTTTAAAACCAGTGGCAGCCTGGCAGGGAGTGGGGATTAGCTGCGAAGGGGAGAAGGAAGCCTTTTTGAGGCGATGTAAATGTTTTTGTATCTTGATTATTGTGGCTGTTGTGGGAGGCACATCAAAGTGTCAAGACTCATCGAACTTTTGCTCAAAGTACATTAGACCTCAATAAAGTTGCGTACAGTTTGGCAGCAGAAGCAGCGATCCAGTGAGATCTCTATGAAGGGACGGCCGTGAAGCCTCCCTTTGTCCATCAATAAAGTGGATTTTAAACCTAAATAAACCAGGTAACAGCTTTGCCTGGGTGGCTGGGGGAAAGGCCTGGGATACTTTACATTGATCTCCCTCTTATGCGTGTTTATTTTGGTTTGATTTGGTTTTTATGATGTATTTATTATTTATTAAACAATATATCATTAGCAGAGTGACTGACGTAAATGTAAAACAATTAAGGAAACCAACAAAAGCAGAAACAAGAGACATTTGTTGCATCCGGTTAGAGGGATAAGAAAAAAGCGCTCTCTGTCCAAGCTCATAAAATATTTTGGAAATGAATGTCATTCACCTTTTTTGTTTGTTTGTTCGTTTGTTTGTTTTGCTCATGTGTTTAACATCAACGAGAAATGAGGACCCAAAATTTATCCAGTGGTTACATGTAGAGTGTGTGGTTGTCATCTCCTCAGGGCCTGGCTACTGATGGCCACAGGAGTGGGAGGACGAAAGGCTCCCTGGATGTTGAGTCCCCAGCGGGTGAGCAGTGCACTGTCCCGCTTGGAGCAAAGATGTGGCTGGCTGCGCTGTGGGGGAAGGCCAGGTCTTAGCAGGAATCTCAGATCTCGTGGGGGATGAGAGTGGTATCTCCCTGAAACTGGAGTCAGTGCTGGCCTGGGAGGCTCCAGACTGTACCACCCCTGGGCAGACCTCAAACTTCAGGGAGCTGCCAGGATCAGTGGCTGCAAAGACCCCCCAGTGTCTGGGGAAACTAGGTATGAAATACTTCCATTTATACTCCTACCCCAGCCCCAGACAGGAAAGTCACTTCCACCTTGTCAGGGCAGATTCAGGGCTATTTCGATGACATTTTTAGAGGCTGGCCCTCAGGAGAAGAAAGGACAGTGGGCTGAAGGCCAGTGGCCAGGAGATCTAGGAACTGCTAAACTCCTCTGCTGGCCTGGAGGGAGTGCCTGGATGGGGCTACCAAGGCCATAGTCCAGTTTCATCTTCCCATTTTGCCACCTTCTCACAGGGACCAGACTCTGCATCCTCAATGACCACAAGACTTGGGCCTGCCCTCTAGGTTGTGCATCCCTGCTTCCACCCCAATCTCCACTCTCCAAGACCCCAAGACCAAACCACAAATCAGGAGAGATCTTGAGGGTAGCCAGTGCCACTGGGGTCCTGTTCCCAGATAGTAGTGAACAAAGGCCACCCTTCCTCCCCTCTCTCTAGGGCTCTGCTGACCACCCTATGCAGTCTTCCTACACCTAAGACTCCACTGCCGTCCCTTCATGGAGATTCACTGGATCAGTGCTTCAGCTGCCTGTCTCAAACTGTATGCACCTTTGATTCTTAAACTCTAAGATTACGATGGGCTCCAGAAATTTGCATTTTTAATATGTACCTCAGAGGATTCTGACCTAGATATTTCCCCAGCCCCAAAAGTAACAAGGAAACTGTTTCAAAAAGTGTACTATGGAAAGTGTCACATTTATTCCTGACTTGCCTCCCAATTCTTCTTCCCCTGAAGCTTTCATCACCCCCAAAACCCCACAGAACCCTATGTGTACATATGCCCATACTTAAAATTCAAATTCTGCACCTGGTTTGCTATTTAAAGTATCTCAAAACATATCCATAAGAATACATATGAATGTAACTAATTCTTTCTCATGGCATCTGGTATTCGGTTCTATTGGTACAAAATAATTTTTACCCAGTCCTCAAATACAGATATATTGCAGTTTTTTGAAAACATGTTTTGGTTCTTAAAAAAATTTAAAAACTGCAGTGAAAATACTTTTCTTTGCATACATGTATATAGCTATAGAAGGGAGTCCTAGAAATGAAAATATTTGTTCAAAGAGTTTATGCATTTTTAATTTTGGCAGCACCTAATTGCTTTAAAGAGGTTTACCAGTTTACAATGTGAAAGGCTGACTAGGCAATTATCACACTTTTTGATCATTGTCAGTCTCATAAGTAAAAACATCTGCCTCTCTGTGTTTTAGTTTGCATTTTTTAATTTCTTTTTCTTTTTCTTTTTCTTTTTTTCAGCCAGGCTCTGCTACTCTTGGTCATTTTTTAATTTTTTGCTGGATCATTTTCTTATTGGTTTACAGGTATTCTTTCCATATTGTGGAAATCAGTATTTTGTCATATATTTCTAGCATTTTTCCTGAGTATAGTTTTCTCTTGGAGTCCATTTATGGTATTTTGGCTGTGCATAAGTTTATTTTTATGTAATCAGGTTTATATAATTCATCTTTTATAGTTTCTAGGTTTTTGTTCTCCTCATCCACTCTCCCAAATACACAAGCACTCCAAAATTATTATTGCAATCATCTGTAGCACTTTTATGTCTCATCTTTAAAGTCTAAATGTTTAATCTATCTGAAATTGAATGTATTTGGCATAAGAAAAATCCATTACATTTTCCTTTTGTTAACATCACTTTAACTTTATTTTGAAAGTATATTATCATATGGACCATTCCCCCTCCCTCAAATAGCATAATATTACAATCGCCAGGGACTTATTCATCTCAACCAGTTTTATTTTGTTGGTTAGACAACCACCCACATGCCTGTCCACCTCTGCTCACTGTCCAGGTGAGTTCAAGGAACAACCTGGGATGTCTCCCAGGATAGTGCAACTGGCAAGGAATGCTAGGTACACCTCATACCACCAAGGAGACAGACACAAAACTGGGGACCAGACAGGAAAAGAGACATGCTTAAAGTGAGCCAACTGCTGAAAAGGCAGCACCACACCCACCACTGGCTCAGAGGCCAGCACTCTTTCTGGCACATGCCTGCCTTTTTTAGGGTCTGTGCATCTTGGGCTTGCAAACCCAGCGTCTGGTACATAGTGGGCACCCAATCAATGTAGGTGAAGGAATGGAGGAAATCAGGCCAAGCACCCAACAGTGAGCAGGCTGTGGAGTCACATAGAGGCTGCACGAAAGCTCTGGCCCACTCTTTCAGCCTCTCCCTTCACAGCCACACACACACACACACACACACACACACAGTATCCAGTAGCCATGTGGATCTGCTCTTTCCTTCTGTGGGCTCTAGGCCCTTCCTAAGGCTGAGCAAGTTTGCATGGACAGCTCTTAAAGCAGCTTGGGGACTTTCTGCCTGTCCTAGCTGGCTAGCAGGGGGCTATGCCCTGGGGGCAAAGGAAGCCAAAACCCAGCCAGGCAACCTTGGGGACACGGAGTTAGTATTTCCAGGGCTCTGCTCAGACTGCCCAGAAAGCAGGATTGACTACGTAGTTTGTGGGCTCAGCACAAAATAGAAATGTGGAGCCTCTGGTGGAAACTTATTAAGAGTTTTAAGAGAGCAACAGCAGAACATTAGACCCTGTTCAGGCCCCATGAGACTGCACAGATGCCATGCCCATGAAGGACAGGGTTAATTATGGGGGAGGGGGAAGAAGGGTCCTTTCCAGGACTCTAATGGTTCAGATTGTAAGTAGAAGTGGGATAGAGGATTATTCATCGTAGCCAAAATGTGGAAATAACCCAAATGCTCATCAAGTGATGGATAGACAAAGTGTGGCGTAGACATACAAAGGAATATTATTCAGCCATTAAAAGGAACAAGATGCTGATAAATGCTACAGCATGGACGAACTTTGAAAATATTAGGTTAAGTGAGTGGTGCCAGACACAAACAGTGTATGATTCCATTTGTATGAAATGTCCAGAATAGGCAAATCTATAGAGGCAGAAAATAGATTAGCAGTTGCCTAGGGCTGAGAAGGTAGGAGAGGGGGCTGGGAGGTGATGGCTAAAGACTACAAATTTCTTTTGGGGTGATACAAATGTTCTAAAGTTGTGGTGGTGGTTTCACAACTATGTGGACACACACAAAAAATCACTGAATTGTATACTTTAAATGGGTGGATTGTATGGTATGCGAATTATATCTTGATAAAGCTGTTATCAAAATAAGAGGAGAGGGAGGAGAGAAAAGAGAGGAAAAGCAGGAGAGGGAGGGAACGGGAAGAGGGAAGTGAGCTGAAGTATCTTAAATTCTTCCCCCCCCCCCCAAGCAAATTATCGTTATGCTGGAAGTCTCCCTTGTCTATGAAGGTTTGGGGAGACCTAGCGTCTCAAATCCGATAGCCCTGGTCCTCTTCCCTGTCTGCGGGGTGCAGGTGATGGTGGGGGTCTTGCCCTTCCTCCAGTGGGTATGGTCTTGGGCGCAGCGACGTGTAATGAATGAAAACAGTCTCAGCTCTGGAGTTAGCTGTATGTTCGAATCCTAACACCCTGACCGTCCTTTCCCCTGTGTGTGACCCTGAGCGAGTCACTCCACGTCTCAGCCTCATTCTCCCCAGCCTAGCAGTTGGAATAAGAGGATTCGCGCTGAGGTCAGTGAGAGCGCATGGCACACCCCGTAGGCGCTGAACAAGGGCGGGAATGAGAAGGATTTGGTGCCAGCTGAGCCACCTGTATGAAGGGCGTCCCGGGGCAGGAAAAATCCGGTGCCGCGGAGGCCGCCCGGACTCTTCCGGAGCCAAGGGCGAAGTCGGCGGCCCTCAGAGTCGCCCCCCGCCCCCAACACCCGGCCCGGAAGGAAGCCCGGGCGGCGGAGGGGCCCAGCGGCCCGGCCCGGCCCGGCGCGGAGGCGGAGGCGGAGGCGGAGGCGGAGGCGGAGGCGGAGACCGGGAGCCCGGCGCGCAGCCGGGGCTGCTCATCCATCAGCCGGATGAAGAGCAGAGTCGCGCTCTCGGCCCTCTGTTTGCTTTCTCGCCAATTATTGCAGCGCCGCAGCCCCTTTGTTGATACAGTAGTCCGAAAAAGTGCTAATGTTCATTTATCAGGGGGCCCGCCGGGGACTCCCACGAGTTGCGATTCTTCCCAAAATATAAACATGGGGCGAGCGTCCCAGACAGAAACCCCCATCTGTTTCCCCCGCGCGGGCCGAGAGCGAAGCGTTGTTGAAGATAAAGCCGCGGATAACGCCGCCTGTCTCCAATGGACGTCTCCCCGGCGCATTAATGACATTCCCGGTGATAGTTCCAGCTTATCTTTCAATTAATCATATATACCTTTTGAGACCAGCCCTACTGATTGCACGAAAGGGGGGCCGGCTCCGGCTGCGCCGATCGCTTTTCAATTAATAATAATTTATTCGCGGAGAATGAGCAAGAACCACTCTGAAATTTGGATTATCTTAAAGCACTAACTCTTTAAAAGGCAAAGAAATACACGGATAGATTTTCGATCGTTCCTCTCCGTCTCCTTTTGTCTCTCTCTCCCTTTCTCTAGGCTGAAAGCTGTTTGTTTGTCCTGCTAGTTTGGTCAAAGTGCGGCTTAGAGAGGCAACCAGGTTGGATCAGCCGCCCTTGGGGAAAAAAAGATGTGTCCCTGCTGGGGGCCAGAGAATCAAGTTTCCTCCCACCCAACCCCCAACCATTGCAACTTCTATTTAGAGTAAAAAATGTTTTAACTCACTCGGAAACAGTGAGGACTGAAAAGTTGCAAACCAATCTTGCACTTTTCCCTGCGGAGACCAGCATGGGTCGCCCCAATTTCTATTTTGAATGCATTTATCCGTTTTTGCCCCATCTCCTCTCTCTCGAAACACCAAGGCCTTTTTGGAAGTCAAGAGAAATAATTACCCGATTCACAAAGGACATAGAGAGTGTAAAAGTCACTGATTTTGTTCAATTAGGGAGGATTTTCTTTCCTTCCCTTTTGGTAACACCTGACCCACAGAACTGACAGTTCTAGGAAGCCCCCTTACCCGAAAATAGGAAATAAATCCCCACCGCCTTAATTTGCAAAGGCAATGCTAAATTTTTTCTTTCTCCAGAAGTCTCTTCAAAAAAAAAAAAAAAAAAAAAAAAAAAAAAAAAAAAAAAAAAAAAAAAAAAACCTAAACACAGGGATCCCGGATGTAGCCTCGATGTCCCCCATTAAACGGTAATATTTCAGGCGTCGGCTCACACTAATCTTTCAAACTGTCATCGCGAGCCGCCCGACCAGCAGATTCACTTAACAGCGCTCCCAGGACCTTCGTTCCGAGCTCTTTTCAGCGAGACGTTTAATTGAATCGGATGTGGCTCGTTTGCCAGACGTCACCGCCTCGGCGATAGGCATCCTCTCCAACCCCCACACCCCAAACAATCTTCAAAGGCGAGGCGATCCCCCAAGCTAGGTTAACTTGGAGCAGTAACGGTAACGCCGCCAAAAGTCCGGGCGAGGAAGGGCCGCACAGGACGCTGACGCGCAGATCCGTCCAAGGAGAATTTGGGTTGGGAGGTGAAGAGGTCGGGGGACGAGAAGGTTTCCTGGGCCTTGAGAGCCCACATTTATGAAAAGGCATCCTCCACAGACTAGGCTAACAATTCCAGACCCCCGTTGTCCCTGGCTCAGAAACTCCAGGCATGATTTCGGCTTGGCGGCCCGGGCCTGTTACTGACGGCTGGCGCCTAGAAGCCGGGGACAGGGCTTTGCGCGTCTCCAGGACTGCCCCGCGGGGCTCACCTCTCCATCGCCCTAGCCTGGAGGCCTCAGGCCCTGGGAGTGTAACTCTGATGAGGGACAGGAGACGTCCCAACATCAGGCCAATGATTGACCTCACTTGCTTCGGCGTCTCAGACGGCCCGCTGTCGGGCTTCAGCACCCAAGATGCATGTTCTGGACAGACACCATTACACCATTTTGTTTCTATACATTGTGCGTTTCCTCCGCGCCTTGGGCGCGCGTGCCGGACCTGTATCTGTAGGTAGCTTTTGGCGCTGCGCCGCCTTTATTCTACTCGAAGCGCTTCTTGCCAACCCGCCCTCCGCAAGGAGCCAAGCCCTCCACGTCTCCATTCTCAGCAAATCCACGCGTCCCGCCCACGCTTCCCACCCACAGTTCCCTGCACGAGCTCGGCCCGTGAGAAACCAACGCTTTTCCACTGACAAGCCCAGTCATTCCCAGCTCTAAAAGGCCTCCTTAACCTGGGGCCGCTCTGCCTGCCAGAACTCCTGAATTGTTCACAAAGTAAAACTCCACTGTGCAGTGTTTTGGAGAATGGGGGAGAAGACCCCAAGCTTTCATCAGACCTCCCAGGGAGTGTGGGGACCCAGAGAAATGAGGCCCACCCGGGCCGGATCTGGTCACGTAGCTGGCGCTCCTGAAACTGGCAGATTTGTCTGATTTCTGCGCCCTACTCTACTGACCCTGGGCTAAAATTGATCTTGATCACCCCACCTGCAATGCCCTTCCCCCACGTGCCTGACCGAGCCGCTGGGCTGCCCCACTCGGAGTCTGGCCCAGAGGCCTCAGAGAAATCCTGGCCTGGCTGGGTTCGGAGGAGCCCCACCTCCCTGAGAGCTAAACCTGGGCTAGCGCCCTGAAACGTCCGGGCTAGCAGAAGCCTGAGGGCCTTTCTGCTAGGCAGCGAGGGCATGGGAAGGAAGGAGGCAGGATCGTGGCCTCCAAACAGGGGAAACAAGGCGGCTGGTAGCTGGGGCACCCCACAAGACAGGTGTCTCCTGAGAAGCTGAGCTTACCAGCTGGGATTCCTGATTTATTTTATTATTAAGGGGAGAGGCATTTCCCTGAGAGGGTACTGGCAGTGACTGACGCCCCCTGGAGTTGTGCTGTGTGTAACACTACTGTAGGAGGCGGCCACTCCCACCTGGCCATCATTCACCTGGCCCTTTCTTGCGTTGACTTGCAAAGGAGCATCCAGAGCGTGGGGCATGACTAGCCCTGTAGGCCAAGCCAAACAGAACCCCGGAATTGTCCAAAATCTCCTACCCCTGCTATTCCCCTAGACAGCCCTGTCCTCCAGGCTTCTCTTCCTATTCAGACGCTTCCTCATCCCACCACCTTCAGTAATAAAGCCTTCCCCAAATCACTGCCCTCTCCCTGCCTCCCACCCCATCCTTCACTCTCCCATTCTGGTTTGAGTGCGGAGGAATATTTCTTCAAATCCACACCCATCCAGCCCCGCACAGAGGCGTGAGTCTGCATGCGTCTACTAGGCTTTTCAGGCTCACATTAGGGAGCAAACGCAAGCTGCAGGAGCAAAAGGAGACACTTCCAAATGCGTCGTGGCCCCTTTAAAAAAGCTGAGCGGGGCTTTTTTTTTTTTTTTTTTTTTAGCCGTATGACTATATTAGGTGACACGAAACTGCTCATTGCTCCTGTCATCGAGGCCCCTGGCCCAATGGCAGGCTGAGTCCCCCTCCTCTGGCCTCGTCCCGCCTCTCCTGCCCCTTGTGCTCGGCGCTACCTGCTATTCCGACACATCCAGAGCAGGCTGGAGGGTGCGCGGGCGGGCGACGGCACCATGCAGGGAGGCTGCCAGGGGACGTGGGCAGCGCCGCTCTCTGCCGCCCACCTGGCGCTGTGAGAGACTGGCGCTGCCACCATGTTCCCCAGCCCTACGCTCACGCCCACGCCCTTCTCAGTCAAAGACATCCTGAACCTGGAGCAACAGCAGCGCAGCCTGGCCGCCGCCGGAGAGCTCTCTGCGCGCCTGGAGGCCACCCTGGCGCCCTCCTCCTGCATGCTGGCCGCCTTCAAGCCAGAGGCCTACGCCGGGCCCGAGGCGGCTGCGCCGGGCCTCCCAGAGCTGCGCGCAGAGCTGGGCCCCGCGCCTTCGCCTGCCAAGTGTGTGTCTGCCTTTCCCGCCGCCCCCGCTTTCTATCCTCGTGCCTACAGCGACCCCGACCCAGCCAAGGACCCTCGAGCCGAAAAGAAAGGTGAGGAGGAAACACAGGTCCCCTTCTCCCCTCCCGGGTCGCTTTCGTCCCCAAGAAACTCAGGGCCAAGAGGAGGAGACACGAGCCCCTGGGCCGAGGGCTGGGCTCCCCCCGGGGTCGGTGGGCAGGGGGGCTCTGAATGTAAGATGCATGGTTTGTCACAAGGGGTCCCGTGTCCCGCGTCCAATCGGAGGTTCAGAGGAAATGCCGGATTGAAAGGATCAGAAGCAAGAGACCAAAAACTGTTCTTCTCCCGGCCTAACAAAGCACCGGGCGGCTTGAGACTCTGCTCCTAGGTCTGTTAGGAAATTGAGGAATCGGTTTATGGTAGACAGAACAGAGAGAAGTAGATAATCTTTGCTTTAAAATCTCCTTTGGATTTACAGATCTTTTTAAGGATCTGATGAGAACCGCTAAATAGAAATAGATATGTTGCTCGTCAGACACGCTTTTGCATACAATTGAAGGAGGGTCCTGGACCTTCTTTCTGCAGCCCACCAGCGACCAGGGTTTCTGGGGCATTTCCTTCTTTGCGCCAGGAAAGTGGAGTCTGGGATAAAGGGCCTTGATTTTAAAATGGGATCCTGCGGACCCTCAGGAATCTGACTTTGCTTTATTTTTTCAGCACAGCTTTCTGACGCGGTCAGGGCGGAGAGGTTCCCTCGTGGAAAAGTTAGGAAATGCTGCGCGACCGCGGGCGCGGGGGAGTGGACGAGATGAGTGCGGGATCGTCTGGCAGGCCATCCCAAGACCGGGGAGGGAGGCCGGCCCCGCCGCAGAAAGGGGCCCGCTGGGAGACTTCACCGCCCTAGGCAGGAGCCCGGGCGATTCCCGGGAGGCCGCAGGCGCTGGGCGAAGGGCTGCTGTGAGTCGGGAGATAATTCGTAGGTTTGTTGAGGAGCAGAGGCCTAGGAACAAATGCAGTGGGCACGGCGGCTAGAACTGATCGCTACCAATTTGAGGAAGCCAGCAGGGGAGGTTCCAAGGCTGCCTGCCCACCCGCGGCTTCTTGAACACTGCGCAAACCCTGCGGCGGCCAGGCTGGAACCTCTGATCACCAACACCTCCTGGCCTTCTGTTTCTTGGATCCTTAATTTTGAGTGAGGACTTGGCTTCTGCTCATTAAACTTCTCAAACCAAACTAGCCCTAATTCAATTCACCCCAGAGCACCACCCGCTTTTATTTTCTTTGCAGCCTGAATTTTTCAGTCGCCCTCTGTCTCCCTCATCAGGGTGTGAACTGCCCCGAGGGCTGAGACCTCTCGTTTAGTTCCCCAGCGCCTTGAGCTGAGCCTGACTTTCGACAAATGCTGAGACGAGTCGGTGGCTCCAAGTGCACTTGGCAGAGTGAGCCGCAGCCAGCTGGGCGCTCCAGGCAGGACAGAGTGGCATCCGCGAAGATCCCTTACCATTATTACGTGGCCCGCGTCGGCAGGTCGAGCCTCTCTTACCAAGCGTCTCTCTGCCTTTCTGTTTCTTCCCCTCAGAGCTGTGCGCGCTGCAGAAGGCGGTGGAGCTGGAGAAGCCAGAGGCGGACAGCGCGGAGCGGCCCCGGGCGCGACGGCGGAGGAAGCCGCGGGTGCTCTTCTCGCAGGCGCAGGTCTATGAGCTCGAGCGGCGCTTCAAGCAGCAGCGGTACCTGTCGGCCCCCGAACGCGACCAGCTGGCCAGCGTGCTGAAGCTCACGTCCACGCAGGTGAAGATCTGGTTCCAGAACCGGCGCTACAAGTGCAAGCGGCAGCGGCAGGACCAGACTCTGGAGCTGGTGGGGTTGCCCCCGCCGCCGCCGCCGCCTGCCCGCAGGATCGCGGTGCCAGTGCTGGTGCGCGATGGCAAGCCTTGCCTAGGGGACTCGGCGCCCTACGCGCCTGCCTACGGCGTGGGCCTCAATGCCTACGGCTATAACGCCTACCCCGCCTATCCGGGTTACGGCAGCGCGGCCTGCAGCCCTGGCTACAGCTGCGCCGCCGCTTACCCTGCCGGGCCTTCCCCAGCGCAGCCGGCCACTGCCGCCGCCAACAACAACTTCGTGAACTTCGGCGTCGGGGACTTGAATGCTGTTCAGAGCCCCGGGATTCCGCAGAGCAACTCGGGAGTGTCCACGCTGCATGGTATCCGAGCCTGGTAGGGAAGGGACCCGCGTGGGGCGCCCCTGACCGATCCCACCTTAAGAGAGGGGCACTGACTCTCGGGGGGAGAAAGGGCTCCCAACACGACTCTAAGTCCCCTGGATTTCGCATTCACTCCTGCGGAGACCTTGAAATTTTTCTGTCCCATGCGCGTTGTTCTTGCGCATGGGAGTTGGTGGCGGCAATTAGCAGCCTGCAATGAGTGACCCTCCAGCCTGGTGTCTTAGCTGTCCCCCCAAAAGTGCCCTCCAAGAGTCCATGGGCACCCCTGACGGAACTACCAGTGAATTGGGACTGAGATCCCGTACACGCGGGGCCTAAGATCCGGCCGCCTATTCCCCGAGCCTGGGCCGGGCGCCCGGGCCTTGGCTATCTTACCGCCGCCTGCCCACGCACCCACCCACCCGCCCGTATTTATGTTTTTACCTATTGCTGTAAGAAATGAGGATCCTCTTCCCATTAAAGAGAGTGCGTTGACCCCGCACGTGTGCTTCTTTCAGCTTGCGGCGCTTCAGAAATAGGAGAGAGATGGCCGCTCGGGATTGGTCTCGGATCTCAGGCACAGGCATTTGCTGGGCAAATTGATAACACTGATACCGATAAAAACAACCCATGCTGGAACCATTCTGGTTCCGTGTCGGGCGCTTTCTGAGATTGTCTCATATAATCTTCAATAGTCCAAAAAAAATCCTATTCTAAAGTTCAGAAGCTGAGGGCTGGAGAGGTTTAATGACTTACCCGTGAGCAAATAGCCAGTACTAGTAGAACTCAGGTTAAATTCTGGATGTCTCACTTCAGAAACCCAGGTCACCTTCCCTGTGCTCTCAAGCTCCCCTCCTTGAACCCTAATGTGTGCCAGACACCGTTCCGGGTACTGGGCATTAAATGGAGAGCAAAAGAACCTGGGTCCTCTGCAGCTGGAGAGCACCATGATCTTCCCACTTAAAATAACATCTTAGCCAGTTTACAGACGGATAAGCCAAGAACCCAAGCCCTTGTCAAGTGTTCTCAGGCTCCTCAGCATGATGATACCCAGAATGGACATGCATCCCCGGAACCCATGCCCCAGATTCCACATCAGGCCCTCATCAGCTGGCTGTGGGACTGAGTGCACAGGCTGGGCCCCAGAGACGTGTCTGCAGACAGCGCTCACCTCCAGCCATGGCGATGCCCCATAAATTCATGTGGTCAAGGGAGCCCCTAAGCCCCAACCTTACTGATGTCCTTTCCTCAGGGCATTTAATTTCACCATAGTTCTGACCAACAAATGTTACTATTTTATAGATGAGAAAATTGAGGCTGGATGAAATCATGTTAAAACCCTGCTTGTTATGGGACTTGCCCGCTGCATGCCTCCGTGTTTTGTAAAATGAAGCTAACAAACACACCTTGCTCTGAGCCCTGATCGCCCACCGGTCAGCAGGTGCTGGGACCTGACCTCTAGCTCCTCTATCGCCAGCCCCAGGGCCCGAGGAACTAACCCAGGATCTTTTCAAGATGTTCTTTAAAATGAACCAAAGCCAGAGGGAGTTGAGGATTTGTTTTCTCACTGGATATGGGTTTTTCTGATATTTTGCCCAGGAAGCACTGAGTTGGAGGCCTGGGGCATTGGGGCATGCAGCTGAGAGCTCCCTGATGCAGCCGAAGCATTGCTTGTGGCAGCCAGGGACCGAGTGCTTCTGAACGTCCCCCTGACTCCCAGTAAGAGTCGCCAGGCTGGCCTGGCACAACCAGGAACTGTCCTACTGCTTTGCAGCCCTGCCAGTGCCTGTGTTGTCTCTCTGGGTAAGTGCCACCTGCCCGTGGAAGAGGGGAAGATGCCAGGAGGTTCTAAGTGCTACCACTTGTCCATACCCAGTGTTACCACTGGATACATTAGGATACCAGGGAGCTGGAGTGTGGGCAGTCTACCATCGCAGGGGTCTGAACTGTGCTGTGGGAAGGAAGAGGAAAGCGCTGTGCTCAAGGCTTGGCTGCGTGGAAGAAGGGACCTGGAGGTCCGGGCCAGCTGGCAGCTGCAGAGGACCATCAGGAGTGGGAGGGGGATGGTCAGCTCAGCCCTGGCATTCCGCCTCCTGGGCCTACAACCCTGCTGTGAGCCTTTAACATGTTCCCCTCTCAGTCTTATAGAGGGACACACTGAGGCTCCTCCGGGTTGCCAGACCAGCTCCTAAGCAGGATGGTGCTCTCCTGCTAGGCAGCCCCAGCCCACAGCCCCAGCAGGCAGCCTAACTCACACAACTGGGAAATCCTTCTACCCGAAATGACCCACATTTGCTCTTAACCATATCAGTGTTACCTTGGTTCTGCTCTCGTGTGGGCCTTTTTCATCTTACAGGTGTCTGCAGTGACATTAGAAATAATATTTATTTCACTTAACGTTATACCATGAGGATATCTCCATGATACCTCCCTCTTTATGTGTCATACTCTCCCTTCGGGGACCAACTGAGTGACCCAGGATCTCCCGCAGCTTTCCCAAGGCACTCACAAAGGCTAACAGTGACTGGCTGGCATCTGCCAGAGCTCACCAAATGCCAGCACCCCCGGCTAAGTGTATACAGGCATTATCTCACCTAATCCATCTTCATTTGTAGACCAGGAAACTGAGGAGGTTATGTGGATGGACAAGGTCATCCACTCACTAAGCGGGAGAGGGAGCAGGAGCTGAGAAACAGAGAGGGCACATACTGGGTTGGGAGCGTGTTCCTGAAGCCAGAGCCCGCCACACTGCGGATGTCTCTCCAGTAAAGATGATCCAGCCAGACTGGCTCCTGGCCATGCTGAGCGACCCCCAGACTCTCACCAGAGGGGTGAGGATCTCAGACTTCATATCCAGGCTTATGATGGGGCAAGCTGTAGTTGGGAGAACTCAAGGAGAGGGCAGGGACTGCCCTTGCCTGGCTGGGGTGAGGCTTTCCCGCCTGGGTGCTGAGTCAGGGAGCGAGGACTCAGGCCAGGACAGGGTCAAAAGTATCCTAAACTAACAATGTCCCGTGTTTACATAGTGATCCCACCCCAATTATATTGGTGACATTTGTTTTGTTTTCAATTGCTAATTGTATAAACGAGGCATTCAGGGTAAGAAAACTCAACCAGCACAGAAGAAAGCAAAACAAAGGAGAAGCATGGGGTGCCTCCGAGGTGGCAAAGCCAGCTGAGATGAGGGTGGCACAGTCATGAGCTGTGCATGCCCAGGGTGCCAGGGAGGCACCTAGGAGACTCATTTTATTTTTATTATATTTAAAAAGTTGAATAAGCACACTCTGCAGTTACAAAAATAACTGGAGATAAACAGCGATATTAAAAAGAAAAAAATCGGGGAAGGGAGGTAGGTTTATTTTTAAAAGAGAGAAAAAAAATCAGCTCATTGTTCCTGGCAATGGAGGGCCTGGCCTGGGCGTCCCCAGCACAAGAACCCAAGCCCCCGACTCCCTCCCGGCCCAAGCCGCACGGGCCCCGCCGTCCCTTCGTTTCCTCGGGTCGTTCCCAGCCCACAGGCACAGGTTGAGCTAAATCAGACCAGCTCCCAACGTTTTTTGTTTAGATTTCACCTTAAGTCGACGCCACGTTGTGTATCTAAATACCTGTATCTGAAAAGGACGCGCAGAAGCCGCAGAGCTCACCGCAGACTCGGAAACTTCACGTGGTCCCTCGCTAGTAGCACGGTCTTCCCTGCAGCGCTGGCCCCTCGCGTCCTCCCGGAAGCATCCAGGGCTCAGGCCTTGCGCTTCTCTGCCGCATGCAACTGCCTCGTGGCCCCTAAGGCTTGCCGACTCCCCTACCAGGCTGAGCTCCAGGAGAAAGGGGCCTGTGGCCTGCATTTAATTTATCCCTCGCAGAGTTTACCGGGTGCCAGGCACTGTTCTGAGATCTTTACAAGTGAACCCATTTAATCCCTTTTTATACCTCTGGGTTCTCGTGAGGAAACAGCCGAAGAATTCATTTTAAACCCAGAAAGGAAGAGTACGTGTCCCAGGTCACACAGCTGGTCAGTGTCAGAGCTTGGTTTCAAGCCCAGAGAGGCCAGTTCCCGACCCCCAGGACTTAATGTGGTGCCATCCCCAGTTCTGGACGGGCAAAGAGTAGGCGCCAAGAAATGTTTGTCCATTAAAGAGCACAATCATATTAGCTCACGATTCCTGACGATTTCTATGTGCCAGGCACAACCAATTACAAGACAAGAACACTTATTCCCTTTGAGTCCAAGAGGAATCTCTGATGGGATGGTGGCAGCTGGGACTCTGGGGGGGCAGCCTGACCCTCTTGCTGTGTCTCAGAGGTGAGCTCAGCCCAGTGGTGAACAGCAAAGAAACCGAGGGCAGGACCCTCAGAGTACCATGGGCTCCCCACCCTGCTGCAGCCACAGCTGCATAGAATAACAGTATGGATTATTGCCTAACATCTGTTGGTGCTTACTTTGTGCCAGGCCCAGGGCTAAATGGTTACCCTGCAAATCTCATTCTGTCATTTTTCGGGGAGGAAATTGAAACCCCAAGAAGTTAAAAACATCACCTACCTAAGGCCACTCCAGTAGTGTGGAGTGGGGAAGCTGGTGCTGGAATCCAGATGGTTCCAAAGAGCCCTGACTCTTCAATCCACTCTCAGCAGCTCCCAAACTTGCCCGAAAACATAAACTGCCTGGAGGTCGGGACCAATCCAAACCACTGCCTGCCCCAGCTCCCTTGAACTGGACTCCCCAGAAACAGGGCCTGCAAAACTGCATTGGTGTCCAGGTGATTCTTATCAGCTGGCAGGTTGGAGAACCATAACCGCCACCAGCAGAGGCCCCAGACTGCGCAGGCACCAGTTCTTGAGGGCCTGGGAGAAACTGGAGTCAGATTTCCCCTCTCCGGGCCCTGCTCTTCTATCTCAGGGTCTCTGTATGTTAGCTGTAATCCAGTGGCCGAGGCTGCTGCACAAACCAGGTGGCCCTCAGGACCCCAGGCAGGAAAGTGAAATGACAGAGGTTGGGAGAGGGATTCTGGGACATGCCTGTCTCAGTCCAGACCCCAAAGCCATCCCTGTGGCTTGGGAAGCTCAGGTCCTGCCTGTGCTGCTTTGGAGAGAAGAGCAATTTGGGGGGACTATTCAGAGACAGTCTATTTGTTCTACTCGAATCCTAAACTCCACACTGGAGTCCTGCAGGAAGGAGACTAGGAGCGAACCAGCCTCCATGGGGGCCATAGTGTGCTAGGCTCTCCGCGTGAGCTCACTGAAGCCTTGAAACCTGCTGTTTATTCTAGAGTCCATTTTACAGATGAAGAAAGTGAGCCTTAAAAAGGTTTTGTTGGGCCAGGTATGGTGACTCATGCCTGTGATTCTAGCACTTTTGGAGGCTGACACAGAAGGATTGCTTGAGCCCAGGAGTTCAAGACCAGCCTGGGCAGCACAGTGAGATCTTGTGTCTACAAAAAAATCAAAAAATTAGCTGAGCATAGTGGCACACACCTGTGGTCCCAGCTATTCAGGAGGCTGAGGCAGGAGGATGGCTTGGGCCTGGGAAGTCGTGGCTGCAACGAGCCATGATTATGCCACTGCACTCCAGCTGCACTCCAGTCTGGAAAACAGAGTAAGACTTTGTCTCAAAAAAAAAGTTTTCTCACTTTCCCCATTCCTGCAATTAGAAAGTAGCCAAGCCGAGTTACATCACCAAATCCCCTTCTTTCCAGTATGCCCCAAACTATCCCCACCTATCTTGAACTCCAGCTTGGCAGACATCCTGAAATGGGTTCATATTAGCCTCACGACACCCTCCTCATTCCCTGCCCCTGACTGATTTCCTCTGCCCTCAGCTTTTTGGGTGAGTTTTTGGGGGCTTTTTGGTTTTTTTTGAGATGGAGTTTTGCTTTTGTTGCCCAGGCTGGAGTGCAATGGCACGATCTCAGCTCACTGCAATCTCCACCTCCCAGGTTCAAGCGATTCTCCTGCCTCGCCTCTAGAGTAGCTGGGATTACAGGTGTGTGCCACCACGCCCGGTGGTAATTTTTTTGTATTTTAGTAGAGACAGGGTTTCTCCATGTTGGTCGGGCTGGTCTCGAACTCCCAACCTCAGGTAATCTGTCCGTCTCATCCTCCCAAAGTGCTAGGATTACAGGCATGAGCCACTGCTCCCAGCCCTAGGTGAGATCTTTAAAATAAGTGGCTATAGGCTGAAAGTGCCTCCTGCGATGAATCAGTTCACCCAGAACCTGGACCGCCAAACAACTACTCAGCTGCTTAAGAGGGCTCACAAGTACAGACCAGAGACAAAGCAAGAGAAGAAGCAGAGGCTTTTGGCCCAGGCCAAGAAGAAAGCTGCTGGCAAAGGGGACGTCCCCACTAAGAGACCACATGTCCTTTGAGCAGAAGTTAACACTGTCACCAGCTTGGTGGAGAACAGGAAAGCTCAACTGGTGGTGATTGCACACAACGTGCGTCCCATCAAGCTGGCTGTCTCCCTGCCTGCCCTGTATTGTAAAATGGGGGTCCCTTACTGCATTATCAAGGGGAAGGCAAGATTGGGACGTCTAGTCCACAGGAAGACCTGCCTTACTGTCGCCTTCACACAGGTTGACTCAGAAGACAAAGGCACTTTGGCTAAGCTGGTGGAAGCTATCAGGACCAATTTCAATGACAGATGAGATCCACCGTCATTGGGGAGGCAATGTCCTGGGTCCCAAATCTGTGGCTGGCATTGCCAAGCTCGAAAAGGCAAAGGCTAAAGGACTTGCCACCCAGCTGGGTTAAATGTACACTGTTGAGTTCTCTGTACGTAAAAATAATTACAATACAAATTTTCCTTCAAAAAATAAAAAATAAGTGGTTATGGAAAGAGTTTGCATTTTCAATTAATGCAACCATTAATTATTCATTATTATCCTCCTGTGGCCCTTCCTAAATTACCATGCAATTTCAGCAATAGGAAACATGTATTGCTAGCAATGTTAGTTTAGCTTTCTCCTTTAAAAAAATTTTTTTTTTAATTTACTTGCTATGTTGTCCAGGTTGGACTTGAACTACTGGGCTCAAGCGATCCTCCAACCTCAGCCTCACAAATAGCTGGGACTACAGGCACTCCACCATGCCTAGCCTCTTCCTACAAATTAGAAAGAATAACTTCCTCTTTCCCCAACTCCAGGCAAATCTGATGCTTAGTTGTCACTATATTTGTTCTCTCTGGTGGCTCTTTTCACACCTTTCCATGATCCAGATTTCCTAATCACCTATTGTAAACTCCTCAAAAGTCTTTCGAAAAGCTTTGAGGCTTAAACAATGTAAATAAATAAATGATGGTTTGAAATATCCTTAAGTGTTTTCCAGATTCAGTGTACTCTCAATCGAAGTGCTAATAGTGCTTTTGTGTATTCTGTAATGTCACAGCTGAATAGAAATTTCACGTGGAAGTGTAGAGGTCTAAGAATAGCCAAGACATTCTTTTTTTTTTTTTAAATGACAGAGTGTCACTCTGTCACCCAGGCTGCAATGCAGTAGTGCAATCATGGCTTACTGTGTCCTCCACCTCCTGGGCTCAAGCGATCCTCTCACCTAAGCCTCCTCAGTAACTGACACCACAGGTGCACATCACCACGCCCAGCTAATATATGTATTTGGGGCGTGTGTGTGTGTTTTGCCAAGTTGGTCTTGAACTCTTGTGCTCAAGCAGTCCTCCCCGCTCAGCCTGCCAAAGTGTTGTGATTCCAGGCATCATCCACCATGTCTAGAGGCTGTTCACCAAGGCTGGAGTGCAGTGGCATGATCTTGGCCCACTGCGGTCTCAAACTCCTAGGCTCAGGTGATTCTCCCACCTCAGCCTTCCAAGTATCTGGGACTGCACGTGCACACCACCATGCTGGCTAACTTTTTTGCATTTTTAGTAGAGATGGGGTTTCAATATGGTTCCCAAGCTGATCTCAAACTCCTGAACTCAAACAATCCACCTTCTCAGTCTCCCAAAGTGCTGGGATTATACGCATGAGCCACTGCACCTAGCCCCAAGACAGTCTTAAATAAAGAAATAAGGCAAATGAGGTTAGGGGGTTCTTTCCTATCAGTTAACAGGGCTTGTAAAGCTATGGTAGTTAACACTGTGATACTGACTCAAGAGCAGAGAAAATGGACCAATGAGACAGAACAGAGTGACTAGAATCAGATATATATATATATATATGTATATATATATATATATATATATATATATATATATAAAATCAATGACAGGGTCAGTTTTGTTTTGGGGAAAGTGAGATTTGGTTTTTTTTATTAGAAGTTTTTTTGAGACAGGGTCTTGCTCTGTCACCCAGAGGATGGAGTGCAATGGCACGATTGCAGCTCACTGCAGTCTTTACCTCCGAGGCTTAATTGATCCTCCTGCCTCAGCCTCCCAAGTAGCTGGGACTATAGGTGCACCACCATACCCAGCTAGTTTTGTTGTTGTTGCCTGCAGAGACAGGGTTTTGCCACGTTGCCCAGGCTGATCTTGAACTCCCAGGCTTAAAGGATCCTCCCACCTCGACCTCCCAAAGGTCTGGGATTACAGGCATGAACCACCACACCTGGCCCA
Organism: Cacajao melanocephalus; assembly: GCA_963573385.1. NCBI lineage: Eukaryota > Metazoa > Chordata > Mammalia > Primates > Pitheciidae > Cacajao > Cacajao melanocephalus. Next base: position 51,721 of record CAUYLG010010703.1, on the reverse strand, counting down.
GAGGTATTTTTGAAGTTCGGTGGGAAAAGGGTGAACTTTTCCATAAGTGGTTATTCATAAGGTAAAAAAAAAAAAAAGAGAGAGAGAGAGAGAGAGAAAATCATTCACAAAATCAAATCAAGGTTAATTATAAGGTTAAAATAAGACCCACCTGTGAAAAGCAAAACTATGTAACACTTAAAAGACAAAATAGAAAAATGTTTTATGACCTTATGGTAAGAAAAGATTACTGAAATATGACTCCAAAAAGCACAAACCTTAAAGGAACAGATGGACTACACTAAAATTAAAACTCTACACTTAAGTCCAGGAGTTAAATCCATACTCCCCAAGACACTACACATAGAGCAAAAAGACAAGTGAAGCCACAAAGTAGAAGATATTTGCAATACATATAGCCAACAATGGATTAGCACCAGAATATATCATGAAATCCTAAAACTCCTCCTGGACACTGCACTCCAGCCTCTTTGACTTCCTCACTATTGTTTGAACCCCGGCAATTGCTGCCTCAGGGTCTTTGCACTGGCTGTTCCCTTTACTTGGAATGTCCTTCCCCCAGAATGTCAGCCTGGTGAATTCCTCATCTGCTTCCAGTCTTTACCAAAATGTCACCTTATCATGAGGCCCATTCTGAGTACCCTATTTAAAATTGCACTCCTATGCACATACTCCTGGTAGCCCTATTTGCTCTGATGTGCTTTCTTTTTCCATTGGACTTTATCACTATGTAACATATTATTTTGCCCAGTGATGTATCCTAAGCACCAGAAAGAGGGCCTGGCACTTGTAGGAGCTTAGAAAAATTTGACGCTGAATCAACAAATGAAGACAAATTACTGAAAGGACAAAAATGGGCAGGAGAAATGAACAGGAATTTCAGGGAAAAGGAAGTACAAATGGCCCCAAAATATATTTTAAAATATACTCTATTTATTATTTAGAAAAACAAAAAGTCATGATGAGAGGATATACTTCATACACCAGATTGGCAAAAAATAGAATTGGGAGAGAGTAGGCATCAGTGGGAACTCTTCTTCTGGTAGGGGTGCAACTGAGGACAAAGACTTTAAAGGCAGTTTGGCACAATTTAGTAAAGTTGAATACGAACCTTCCCAAGATCCAGCAATTCCTCATCTAGGAATATACACCAGGGATAGTCTTGTATATATGTACCTGGAGACATAAGCAATGAAGTTCAAAACAGCCTTGAGTGTAAGAGTATGGCCTTGAAACCACCCAGTTGCGATTATAACTAAGTTGAAGGAAATTCACACAGTAAAAGTGAAGGTTCCATGGCCACACTCAACGTGAATCAATCGCAAAGATGAATCAATGCTCAAAGGTGAGCAAAGGAAGCAAGTCACTGAAGAATATAGACAATGCAATTTCTTTTACATCATAGTCAAAATAGGCAAAACAAACTGATATTTTAGTTAGGGATGTGCATCTAGATTTCAAAACTGTAAAGAAAACCAAGAGAGTGATTAACTCAAAATTCAGATATGGCTGCCTTTGGGGGAGAGAAAGAAAAATGCAATGGAACGGAGATTTCAGTGGGGGCTATGGGGTACGTTAGTGTCCATGTCTTGGTCTGGGTGATGGGTACTCATGTTCATTTTATTATTCTTTAAGCTATACATTGACATGCTCTTTATTTTTATTTTGCTATTTAGCTTTTTAATTGAGTTATAACTTAAAGGGCATAAGTCTTAAGTGTTCACCTCCACTTAATTTTACAAACTATAATATTCTTTTGCGTACATATGTAGCATACTGGATTTCACATTTTTTTTTCGAGATGGAGTTTCACTCTTATTGCCCAGGCTAGAATGCAATGGCTCGATCTCGGCTCACCGCAACCTCCTCCTCCCAGGTTCAAGCAATTCTCCTGCCTCAGCCTCCCGAGTAGCTGGGATTACAGGCATGCACCACCACACCTGGCTAATTTTCGTATTTTTCATAGAGATGGGGTTTCACCATGTTGGTCAGGCTGGTCTCCAACTCCCGACCTCAGGTGATCCGTCCGCCTCAGCCTCCCAAAGTGCTGGGATTACAGCCATGAGCCACCACACCCAGCCGTATTTCACAATTTTAGCATGCACTTCCAAAATTAATCATAGGCTTTCACTACTTCACTTAGAATCAGAAGGTTCCACTTAAGATATATACATACACATATATATATGTATACATACACACATATATATGTATACATACACACATACATATATAAATATTTTAAAGTTTTGCTGTCACCCAGGCTGGAATGCAGTGATTCAATCATAGCTCGCTGCAGATTCAAATTCTTGAGAACAAGCAATCCTCCTATGTCAGCCTTCTGAGTAGCTACTACTACAGGCACTCACCACGACACCCAGCTAATTTTTAAACTTTTTGTAGAGATGAGATCTTGCTTTGTTGCCCAAGCTGGTCTAGAACTCCTGAGCCCAAGTGACCCGCCCACCTCAGCCTCCCAAAGTGCTGGGATTACAGGCGTGAGCTGCAATATAACATTGTTGGAAAAAATTATGACCCTCGTGCCTAATCGACTCATGATTCATTTTTCTCCCATTCAAAAGTTAGTACAGAAATGCATTTATAACCAAATTTATGAGATTAAATAAGTACATTTTCATCATTTACTCAAACTTTCATCCTTGTTTTTGGTAGATTCAGATATCCTGGCCTTCCCCATCCCAAGCCCACCCAACCCACTGTCTTCTGAAAACAAGTACTTCTGGCTTGTGAAATAGTAAAATTTCACCAGGCTAAGCGTTCTCAAACATTTTGGTCTCAGGAAGCTTTTATAATTTTTTAATAATTATTGAGGGCCAGGAGTGATGGTTCATGCCTATAATCCTAGCACTTTGGGAGGCTGAGGTGGGAAGATCACTTGAGGCTGGAAGTTCAAGACCCAACCTGGCCAACATGGCAAAACTTGGTCTCTGATAAAAATACAAAAATTAGCCAGGGGTGATCGCACACCTGTGATCTCAGCTACTCAGGATGCTGAGGCAGGAGAATTGCTTGAACCTGGGAGGCAGAGGTTGCTGTGAGCCAAGATTGTACTACTGCTCTCCAGCTGGGTGACAGAGGGAGACTGTCTCAAAAAAAATAGATATAAAAATAAAAATAGGACAGGCATGGTGGTTCACACCTGTAATCCCAGCACTTTGGGAGGTTGAGGTGGCCAGATTATTTCAGGTCAGGAGTTCAAGACCAGCCTTGCCAACATGGTGAAATAATGTCTCTACTAAAAATACAAAAGTTAGCCAGGCGTGGTGGTGGGCACCTGTAATCCCAGTTACTTGGGAGGCTGAGGCTGGAGAAGCACTTGAATCCAAGAGGCAGAAGTTGCAGTGAGCCAAGATTGTGCCATTGCACTCGAGCCTGGGTGATAGAACAAGGCTCTGTCTCAAAAATAAAATAAAATAATTATTGAGGACCCCAGTGAACTTTTGTTCAGATGGGCTGTATCTCCTGAGATTGATTATATTAGAAATTTAAAAGTGAGAATTTTAAAAACATTAATATTAATTAATGCTTTATTAATATGCATCATAAATACATATTAAGCAATTTTCAATTAATTAGTTATTAATTCATTTCAAAATTATAATACATTTATTACAACATGAGATCTGAAATGAAGAATGAATGAGGAGCAAAGAAAAATGTACTTAAGTAAGCAAATGTAAGCAAATCTTGACTATAAGTATAGCATTTAAAAAGGGGAAAGTTGGCCGGGCACAGTGGCTCATGCCTGTAATCCCAACAGTTTGGGAGGCGGAGGCAGGAGGATCCCTTGAGCCCAAGAAGTTCAAGACCAGCCTGGACAGCATGGTGAAACCATCTCTACAAAAAAATACAAAAATTAGTAGGGTGTGGTGACGTGCACCTGCGCTCCCAGCTACTTGGGAGGCTGAGGTGAGAGGATCCCCTGCGCCTTGGAGGCCGAGGTTGGTGTGAGCAGTACACTCCAGCCTGGGTGACAGATTGAGATTCTGTCTCAAAAAAAAAAAAAAAAATGCAGGGGTTGCAGGGAAGCTAGGATTAAAATACCAGACAATAATAATTTCTAAGTCGGGAGGAATTAAATGGAGTTAAAGTGTATGAGGTTCCAGAAAGAGGGTGGAGGTTTTGAATCATTGTAGATTTTTCCAGCAAGGGTGTATTTCTTGACCTAGCTGGACATTATATGGGTGTTACTTTATTATTAAGTAAAACTGTGAATATGCACTTTTACTAAGTATAACTGTGACTATGTGTTTTATGCTTCATGCTCTATGTATATCTAATAGTTAAAATTATACTTTGAGAAAATTTTCACAAAAAGTCAAAGGATATACAGTGACAAATTGGAAACTTCCAGAGATTCCTTATGCATAAACAAGCAAACAATTATTTCTCTTTTTACCCTTTCTACATAAGTGGTAGATTTTCATCTTACTGTTTTGCATCTTGCCTTTTTTTACTTAATTTTATTTCTGGAGATTGTTCCATAATAGTTTATAAAGGATGCCTCTTTCTTTTTATTACATCTGCATACTATTTCACTGCATGGTTGTACTATAATTTGTTTAACAGGAAGTAGTTCCTGTTAAAACTATTTCCAGGCCTGGCACAGTGGCTTATGCCTGTAATCCCAGCACTTTGGGAGGCTGAGGTGGGTGGATTACCTGAAGTCAGGAGTTCAAGACCAGCCTGGCCAACATGGTGAAACTCTGTCTCTACTAAAAATACAAAAATTAGTCAGGTGTGGTGGTGGGTGCCTGTAATACCAGCTACTCGGGAGGCTGAGACAGGAGAATCGCTTGAACCCAGAAGGTGGAGGTTGCAGTGAGCTGAGATGGCACCATTGCACTCTAGCCTGGGTGACAAAGCGAGATTCCATCTCAAAAAAAAAAAAAACGATTTCCATTTTTTTGTCTTACAAATGATGCTGCAATGAATAACTTTATTAATGTCATTTTGTATAATTACGAGTACATCTATAGAACAGATTATGACTTTTATTAAGATTTTTAATCATGATATTCTGCTACAGTGTCTCTAGAAATTTTCTTTTTTACTCCGGCAACTGCTATATTAACATGAAACATTTCTTCATCATGCATTTTTAAAGGTTCTTTCACGTTTCTAAAGGGTCCTTCATAACTTGAAAGAAAGAATCCCTTCATGGACTATTTCTTAATCACAGAGTATTATGCTACATTTTGAGGGTTTTTAAAATGCTGTTATATATTTTATCATTTATCTCTAATCTCTAGTTATATGAAATGGGGCCGAGTGCAGTGGCTTAGCCTATAAATCCAGCACTTTGGGAGGCCAAGGTGGGATTGCTTGAGCCCAGAAGTTCAAGTCCAGCCTGGGCAACATAGTGAGACCTCATCTCTGCAAATAATAATAATAATAAAATTAGCTAGGCATGGTGGCACACACCTGTGGTCCCAGCTACTCAGAAGGCTGAGGCAGAAGGATCAACTGAGCTCAAGAGTTGAAGGTTGCAGTCAGCTATGATCGTACCACTGCACTCCAGCCTGGGTGACAGAGTGAGACTCCATCTCAAAAAAAAAAAAAAGAAAGCAAAGAAAAAAGGAAAGAAGGAAGGAAGGGAGGGAGGGAAAGAGAGAGAGAGAAAGAAAGAGAGAGAAAGAGAAAGAGGGAGGCAGAGGGAGGCAAGGAAGCAAGAAAAGAAGGAAAGAAGGGAGGGAGAGAGAGAAAGAAAGAGAAAGAGGGAAAGAGAAGGAGGGAGGGAGAGAGGGAGGGAAGGAAGGAGGGAGGGAGGGAGGGAGGGAAGGGGGAGGGGGAGGAGGAAGGGAAAGGGAAGGGGAAGGGGAAGGGAAGAAGAAATGGTATTGGCTTAAAGTTCTAGGGTAGCAGATGACAGAACCTGACTGGCTAATCAAGCAAAAAAGAGGAATTTGTTGAACAGATCCTACTCAATCCAAGGAGGGGGATCCAAACAGCAAGGTTAGGGGACACAGAGTCAGCACAGCCCAGAGGCCTCCCTGGGGCAGCAGTTCACAGCCATGCTCTATAGAGGACTCCACTAACGTCACTTGGCCTCACTGAAGCTCCAGTCGCTGTCAGGTAACTGCGAGAGAGCAGCTGACAGGCTTAGCTTAGGTCCAGTTTCCCTCCCTGACTCAATAAACTGAGCCAGAGAGGACTCAGGGCCCACCCTGGATGTAGGATTTCTTCCCAGAGAAGGAGACATCAGGATCCAGCCAGTCCTGCCAACCAGCATTACACCAATGTGGCGTGGAATCCCAAAGTGTACCCTGCGGAACCCAAGGAGAGGCTGGAAGGACATTGTTCCTTCTTATTCTTGAAAAGCAAGAATGCCAAAATCCAAAACACTGACAATAATAAATGCTGACGAGGATGTGGAGTAGGAGGAAGTCTCATTCATGACTGATGGGAATGCAAAATGATATTGTCACTTGGGAAGCCAGTTAGACAGTTTCTTACAAACTAAATGTGCTCTTACCATACAATCCAGCCATCATAAGCCTTGCTACTTACCCAAAGGAGTTGAAAACTTGTCTACCCAAAAACCTGCACACAGGTTATTATAGCAGCTTTATTTGTTAATTGCCAAAAACTTGGAACAACCACAGTGTCCTTCAAGGGGTGAGTGGATAAATAAGCTCTGGTATATTCAGACAATAGCATTCAGCACCAAAAGAAATGAGCCATCAAGCCTTAAAAAGACATGGAGAAATCTAAATGCATATTACTAAGTGAAAGAAGCCAATCTGAAAAGGCTACTTACTACATGATTCCAACTCTATGACATTCTGGAAAAGGCAAAACTATAGTGACTATAAAAAGATTCCCCAGTTGCCAGAGGTAAGTGGAGAGGAAAAGATGAATAGGTGGAACTCAGAGAGGATTTTTAGAGCAAGGCAATTATCCCATGTGATATTTTAATGGTGGATACGTGTCACTATACATTTGTCCAAACCCATAAAGTATATTAGTAGGCCAGACATGGTGGCGCATGCCTGTAATCCCAGCACTTTGGGAGGTCAAGGTGGGTGGATCACCTGAGGTCAGGAGTTCAAGATTAGCCTGGCCAACATGGCAAAACCCTGTCTCTACTAAAAATACAAAAATGAGCTGGGCATGGTGGTGTGCACTGCCTGTAGTCCCAGCTACTCAGGAGGCTGAGGCAGGAGAATCACTTGAACCCAGAAGGCAGAGGTGGCAGTGAGTCAAGGTCACGCCACTGAACTCCAGCCTGGACAACAGAGCGAAACTCTGTCTCAAAAAAAAAAAAAGTTAGTACAACACCAAGAGTGACTCCTAATATAACCAAAACTATGGATTTTGAATGAAAATGATGTATCAATATAGGTTCATGGATTGTAACCAATGTGCCACTCTGGGGGGGAGTGCTGATAGTGGGGACTGGGGGTACATGGGGGAATGGGAACATTGGAGCTGTCGGTACTTTTCTGGCCAATGTTGTGAAGCTAAAACTGCTCTAAAAAAATAAAGTCTGTTAAAAAACAATGTTTGTTATTACAAAGTTACACATTTTATGGTGGCATATTTAGAAAAATACAGAGAAAGGGCCAGGCGTGGTAGCTCACCCCTGTAATCCCAACACTTTGGGAGGCCGAGGTGGGCAAATCACAAGGTCAGGAGTTCGAGACCAGCCTAGCCAACATGGTGAAACCTGTCTCTACTAAAAATACAAAAAAATTAGCTGTGTGGTGGCACGTGCCTGTAATCCCAGCTACTCGAGAGGCTGAGGCAGAAGAATTGCTTCAACCCAGGAGGTGGAGGTTACAGTGAGCCGAGATCGTACCACTGCACTCCAGCCCTGGCAACAGTGTGAGACTCTGTCCAAAAAAAAGGAAAAAAGAAAAATACAAAGAAACAAAAATTACCCATGATGCCACTCAGAGAGAAACAGGCAACATTTTTCTCTTTCAGTGCTTTTTCTAGGCACACATCGTCTTTCTTTCTTTTTCTTTTTTAGAGATGAGGTCTCAGTATGTTGCCCGGGCTGGTCTTGAACTCCTCAAACATCCAGACAACAAAATAGTATTCAGCACTCAAAAGCAATGAGCCATCAAGCCATAAAAAGACATGGAGGAAGCAAAATGCATATTACTAAATGAAAGAAGCCGATCTGAAAAGGCTACTGTATGATCCCAACTCTATGACATTCTAGAAAAGGCAGAACTATGGAGACAGTAAAAAGATAAGAGACTGCCCGAAGTTGGGGGGCGCTCCAGTGGGGCTCAAGTGATCCTCCTCAGCGTCCTGAGTAGCTGGAATTACGAATGTGTGCCACTACACCAGGCCTCTGATTTTATTAAAGGAAAAAGAAACAGGCTTGTCTTTTCACTTAACAGTGCATCATGAATGTCTTTGAGAGCTTGGAGCCAGAATGTCTAGTTTTTTTTTTTTAGAGACAGGGTTTCTCCATGTTGGTCAGGCTGGTCTCAAACTCCCGACCTCAGGTGATCCACCCACCTCACCCTCCCAAAGTGCTGGGATTACAGGCGAGAGCCACCATGCCCAGCCCAGAATGGCTAGTTTCAAATCCCAGTTCTACCACTTAACAGCTGTATTACCTTGGGCAGCTTACTTAACCTCTCTGTGCCTCAGTTTCCTCAAGAGCAAAATGGTGATAATAATAGTACTTTCCTCTGCAGACTGTATGAAGGATCAAATAAGTTATTTACATAAAGCACGTAGAACAGCACCTGCACACAGAAAGCACCCACCGTTGTCATCTTTCCATAATGTTTAATATTCTTCTTCAACACAATGATGCCATTTTTATTGGCCAAATACAATTTTTTTATTCAGATATAGCATAATTGGCTTAATTCATCTTCTCACCTAAAGCATTTGGGGCCCTTTTGTTGACGAACGTCCTTACAGTAACTGTTACATCACTTTTAATGGCAAAAACTGCAATTACTTTTGCACCAACCTAACGTGCAGTAGAACTGATAGGCACAGGTTGAGAACTTGAGGTTTCTTTGTCCAAGTTGCCCTGGAGAATGCCGTACTCGTGAATACTTTCCCCGCACTAGGGGAGGCTCCTGCACCTCTCAGGGTGTCACTCCTTGTGGATACATTTCCATCTGGGCCCACCTGGAAAACAGCAGCCATCCCTGACTTCTCATCTGTCACCAGTCATCCCTCCAGCAGGTAGAGACTTCTTCCGACCTGATCCCTGGGAGTGCCTTCTGTCCACTCCAGGCAACCCACTGGAAGCCAGGCCCATTTCTGCTGCACCCTAGAAACTCTCTGCCACTTAAGTGCAGATCTGGACCCTATTGAAAACATTTTCCAAAAACAGAGACCAGAGAAAATCCTCATTCATCTTCCAACCAAGTGGTGTGTTCCAGCGTCAATTCACAACCTAAAACATTAATAAACCTTTCCATGCTGATCATTAGTGCTGTCTTTATGGCACATGTACATGGACAAATGAGAGGCTTTGTTTTATTTATGCTCTGAACAATGTCCCCAGGGGAGAGGTACTCTTTGCCATAACTTAGGTGGCTGGGGTCCCCACATGCTGGCCTTTCCTCATTCAGCCTACCCATGTCTGGAGTCACATTGAGGTGGGGGCCTCTTGGACTCCACAAAACACCCTATGAGGCAGATACTGTTGTTCCTATTTATTTGTTTATTTTTTTATTTTATTCATTGATTGATTGATTTTTGACAGAGTTTCACTCGTTTCTCAGGCTGGAGTGCAGTGGCGCGATCTCAATTCACTGCAACCTCCGACTCCCAGATTCAAGCGATTCTCCTGCCTCAGCCTCCCAAGTAACTGGTATTACAGGCTCCCGCCACCACACCTGGGTAATTTTTGTATTTTTAGTAGAGATGCGGTTTCACCACGTTGGCCAGGCTGGTCTCAAACTCCTGACCTCAGGTGATCCAACCATCTCAGCCTCCCAAAGTGCTGAGATTACAGGTATGAGCCACCGTGTCCAGCCAAAAGAATATTTTTATTGTGGTAAACATATGTTACATAAAATATACCATTTCAGCCATTTTTAAATATACAATCCAGAGGCACCAAGGACACCTACAAGTTGTGTAAATGTCTCTACTCCTGATCTTCAGAATTTTTCCTCACCCTAAACAGAAGCCCTGCTCTCTTTAAAAAATAGCTCCCATTTTCCCTCCCCAATCCCGGCAGCCACCATCCTACTGTCTGTCTCTATGGATTTGACTATTCTAGATACCTCACATAAGCGGCATCCTGTAGTTTTTGTCCTTTTGTGACTGGCCTGTTTCACTTAGCATAATGATGGTATTTTTTTGCTGTTGTTTTCTGTTGTTTTGAGACGGAGTCTTGCTCTGTGTCCCAGGCTGAAGTACAGTGGAGCAATCTCAGCTCACTGGAATCTCCACCTCCTGGGTTCAAGCACTTCTCCTGCCTCAGCCTCCTGAGTAACTGGGATTACAGGTGCCTGCCACCATGCCCGGCTAATTTTTGTATTTTTAGTAGAGACGGGGTTTCACCATATTAGCCTGGCTAGTCTCAAACTCCTGACCTCATGATCCACCTGCCTCGGCCTCCGACAGTGCTGGGATTACAGGCATGAGGCACCGTGCCTGGCCCACTTAGCATGATGGATTTTTTTGTTTGTTTTTTGTTTCTTGGTTTTTGGGGTTTTTTTGCACATCACTCCTTTGTTATTTTGGTCTGGAAAAAGGATTTAGTACAGTTATGTTCAAATGAACACTGGACCCATGTGGCAGGGCCAAGCAACTAGAACATGATTCAGAAATCAGTGAGACACTTAGACAGGACCAAGAGGCATTTCACTCCACAGAACTAGGTGGGGAGGAATTCGAAAACACACAGAAGGGAGCACTCCTGCCCCTCGGAGGTCAAGGAGCTGATCCCATATTGGAATGAGGAAAGGCTTATTTTCTGATGACCACATGTGGGGCCATTTCAACCACCAGGAAAAACATGAGAAGGGTTATTGTTTTGTATTATTTGTATACACTATACTTTTTTCTATAAAAGTAAGCATAACACCTAAACTAAATTCAGGATTGATCCCAAACTTCTAGAGCCAGCTCCTCTGGTGTGAGGGAGGAAACAGTTGCCACATCACCATGCAGGTTACACTTGTCTTCCACTGGAATGACCGGAACCCCTAGGTAGCGGCCTGTAGAGGCGCAGAAGACTGGCTCCTGGGGGCAGACAGGCTCTCTTGCTTCTCCTCACTGGTCATGGCTTAGCATGTTCCTCCCTACAGGTCCTTAGTAAACAAAGCACTTGCAAAAACCCAGGTCATTACCTTTCACCTCTCTTGGATAAGGGGAGCTTTCCACAGCTTGGACTGAGAACCTGCGTCCTGGAAGTGCTATTCTGACTATAATTTTGAAGGGGGTGGATGCAGGAGACAAAATGGCTAAAATGAAAATGGAAGCCACTGGTCCCCATCCGCAGCTACAACGCAAGATGACTACAGATGTGGTCAGTGTGACGTGTGCAGGAAAGAGGGGCAGAGGGACGCAATGGGCAGGGAGGGTGCTGCTGGGACAGCAGCCTGCCTGCTGGCCTTCACTTCTTGGCCTTGCCCTCGGCAGCCACAGCTTCCACTGCTTTAGGCACAGTCTCTTCATCCCCCAGGAACTGCATGGCCTTGATGGGCTTCAAGTTCTTCTCCAATTCATAGACAATGGGAATACCAGTCGCCAGGTTCGGCTCTATGACAGTCTCTTCAGAGAGACCCTCCAGATAGCATAATGTTTTTAACCTTCATCCATGCTGTGGCATGTGGCAGAATTTTCTTCCTTTTCATGGCTGAATAATATTCCATTGTTTGGATAAACCACATTCTGTTTCTCTCTTCCCCTGTTGATGGTCAGCTGGGTTCCTTTCACCTTTTGGCTATTGCGAGTATTGTTGCTGTGAACATTGATGCCAAGTATCTGTTCACATCTCTGCTATTGATTCCTTTGCATCTTTATCTAGGAGTGCAATTACTGGACCATATGGTAATTCTGTTTAACTTTGTGAGGAAGTTGTTCTCATTTTAGAGATAAGAAAACTGAGGCTCAGAAAGGTGCTGGGACTGGTTCCGCTGCAGGAGGATAGGGTACCGGGACTCCAGCCAGGCCCGCCTCACTCTGAAATGCATGCTATTTCCAGCACGCTCTATGGCCTCCAGGTTGAGAGGCGGGGCTGAGATCTGGACACATGTATGGGGCGGGCATTGGTGGATCCCGTCTAACGAACCTCCAAACAACGCCTCACATCTGCGCACTTTTTTCTGTTTCCACTGGCTGAGCCACTTTGAGGTTTCACCAGGATTTCAGCCACAGGCTCCAATCTCCCTTCTCCCCTTCAGCACCTACAGCCAGTGGAATCTTACGAAGACACAAGTCAGATGCAATCACATCGCTCCCCTGATTAAAGCCCTTGGGTGCTTTCTCCTTAAACTTAGGTCCAAATTCCAAGGTGTGCTGCTCCGGCCTCTGCTTCTTCAGCTTCACCCTAGACCCTCCCCTTCTTCACGAGGAGCACAGATCTGCAGTCCCTCCCTTGAGCCAGTGAAGCCTCTTCTGCCTCAGGACCTTTGTCCATGCTGTTTTCTCTGCTGGGAGGCCCTTCCTCAGGCTCATTGCCCCCAGCCCCTTCCCAGCCTCTGGTCATCTGGTTAAGGATCATCTCCTTAGAGAGGCTTCCCTGGCCATCCTACACAAAGTAGCCCTGCCTTCCCAGCTGACTCCCTGTGACTCCTGCCTTGGCAGTCCAGGATTCCAGAAGAGCCTCTTCCCAGTCATGAGGGAGCAGCGACCTTCAGACCCAGCTTACACAAAGGAGGGGTCGGGGGCTGGGGCTGGGTGAGGCCACCTGGGCCACTGGCCACCCTTGGGCAGAGTGGGGACAGCGCTTGCTTCAATGTGGCTGAGACCCCAGCTCCTCCCTCTCTCCTCTAGTATACTCAGCTGTCTCAGAGATTTCTGAAGTTGGATCTGACTAGGTCCTGTGCCACTTAAACAGGTCAAGGCTCCCTGTTGCTGTCAAGGGCAAGCCAAGAACTGGAGGCTGCTCAGGCCTCCATTCCCAGCTTCAGCTCCCTGGGCCCTTCACCCTTGTCCTAGCCTTGGACCCAGCAACTACAGACGGTCTGCACTATGCAAGTCCCTACTACACCGAGGCTCTGGGAAGCAAAAGTGTCATTAAGGACCTGACCACCTACTCAGTCTGCCCCAACTCACATGCCCTGACTGCCTAGATCCATTGCTCTGCCCACCCCACACCAACAAGGCCACCATGAATCTTGTTAATGTCTTTGTGAGTTTGCCAGCAAGCATCTGGTAAGATGTTGCAGATCCAGGGCTAATCAAGGGCAAAATGAGAAGGCCAATCCTGCAACAGATGCAGGAGCTCATGGAATCAAGGATCACGACATCAGGACCATGACACCAGGAACCTCATGGATCTCAACTCAGTAATGGACAATGGCGGACTGGCCAAGTGATCAACCATCAATGAAGAGAAAAATGAAGGGAAAACAATGAGACAGAGGCAACCTCACCGGAGAATGATTTCATACCCAGAGGAGACGGCAACCCCAGGGAAACCTTGGTACCTGCACTCTAAAATCAAATACAAAGTGAAGAATGTGGCCAACTTGACCAGAAAAACTATACCTTTCCTCAGATCTACATTTGGTTCCATTTTGATTTGTTCCAAGAATTAAAACATAACAACTTTTGTTGACTGTAAGATGAATTTAAGTTCATAGGTTTTCATTTTATTTTCTTTAAGACAAAGTCCCAAACTACTCTTTTTTTTTTCTTCCCTTAAAATTTGCTTTTTACATTGGACTCTATTTATTTTATTTTTAAATTATTTTTTAAATTTATTTATTTATTTATTTTTATTTTTTATTTTTTGGAGACAGAGTTTTGCTTTGTCGCCCAGGCTGGAGTGCAGTAGTGCAATCTCGGCTCACTACAAACTCCACCTCCCGGGTTCAAGGGATTCTCCTGCCTTAGCCTCCTGAGTAGCTGGGATTATAGGCGCCCTCCACCATGCCCAGCTAATTTTCGTATTTTTAGTAGAGACAGGGTTTCACCATGTTGGCCAGGCTGGTCTCGAACTCTCGACCTCAGGTGATCCGCCTGCCTCGGCTTCCCAAAGTGCTAGGATTACAGGCATGAACTGCCGCACCCAGTCCCAACTCTATTTATTTTAAATGGCTTTTTTTCTGGCGTGAGTTTTCCTTAGAACTAAGAATCGCCAGTTTTCATTGTCTTAAGGACAGAACATTGTCTCATAAGCAACCACATTCTTGTATTTGCAGTTCTCCCTTTCTACCTCGTGACCTCCTCTTCATCCATGAAGGTCCATGTCATGAACCCACCTTTTCTGAAAAGCAGCCTTCACTGTTAGAGAATTGACTTTGTAACACGCAATTACTATCGTGCCTGATTACTCCCTGTGTCCACAATGCTTAACACAGAGCGGGCAACCTAGTAGGTGGTCACATGTGGTGAATGAGTGAGTGAATGGTGAATGAATGAAGCCTGCACGTAGGAAGCAGCACAGCTGCAGATTCATCGTCTCCCATACTTCTTTTCTTTAGCAGTTGCGGCATTTGTGAATCCTGTTCTGATCTTGCCTCAGCTGCTAAACTATAGGCTCCATGGTATGAAGACGGTGTCTGCACGCTTATCCTGTGTAAAGCCTGCCTCCCAGCAGGCAGAGAACGAATAGGTACTGCCTGAGTGAATGAATGGATTTATTTATTCTTTATTCAAGATAAAGAAATAAATTTCTGGAGACAGATTTTTTTCTTTTTTTTTTTTTTTTTTTGAGATGAGGTCTTGCTACATCACCGGGGCTGGAGCGCAGTTGTACTATCTTGGCTCACTGAGGCCTCAAAGCCCCCCAAGCTCAAGCAATCCCCCTGTCTCAGCCTCCCAAATAGCTGGGACTACACACATGCACCACCATGCCTGGATAATTTTGTTTTTTATTTTTTGTAGCGAGGAGGGCTCACTACATTGGTCTGGAACTCCTGGGCTGGTTTCAAACTCCCAGGCTCAAGGGATGCTTCCACCTCAGCCTCCCAAATTGCTGGGGTTACAGGTATGAGCCACTGCTCCTGACCCAGAATTTTTAAAAATATGCCTGTTTGCAGTTGACCTGTCACCTTTTCAGACTCCTTTCTTCTGCTCCTCCCTGGCAGTCCTGAAATTTGTTCAACATGAATTGATTAAACACTTTGAAAGCACTGGGGACCTGACAGTAAACAAGGCCCCTGCCATCGTGAACCTTAGGTTCTGGTGGAGGGACAGACAATAAACAAATTAACAAGTATATAAAATAAGACCATAGGAAATATTAGAGCAATCAGTACTGAGAAGAGAATTCAGCTAGCAGATATGATAAAGAGGACCATGTGAGGGCAGCTTAGACCAAATAGTCTGGCAAAGCCACACTCTGGAGGTGACATTTGAGTTAATTCCTGAATGTTCAGATAGAGCAGCTGGAGGAAGATCTGAGAAGAGAGTTCAAGACAAAGGCAGCAGCTTGTGCAAAGTCCCTGAGGTGGGAATGGCCTTAGCATGTTCAAGAAACAAGAAATGTAGTTGGAATGAGCACTTGGGTGGTTGGTGGGTGGGTGGAGAATGTGGCATGAGTCAGAGAGGTCAGCCTTGTAGGCCTGGGCAGATTGGGTTATTGGTCATAGGTCTCCACTGCCCTGTATAGTACTTACATCCATGCATAGACTTCCCTGCCCCTTGACTTTGGGCTCACCCATGGGACTTGCTTTGATGCATGGGATGTAGCAAGTATGACCCAGGCAGAGACTTGACATTTGCTTTCATGGTGGGACTTGCTCTCTCGGGATTCTGCCGTTACCAAGGGAGGAGCTGCCCTGCCAGCCCCACCAGTCCAAGGAAGATGAATACACCTGGAGCAGGCCTGGACCCAGCTCGGCCAATACCAGCCAAAAAACTCCAGCCAACTCAAAGATGTGCAGGAGAGAAAAACTGATGGTTGTCAGCCACTGGATTGAGGGGAGGAGTTGTTTGACAGCATCACTGGGGATATTGTCAGCTGATATAAAGTCATGGGAGGAAGCTGGGATTTTCTTTCAAGAGGAATAGGAAGTCAACAACATGAATGCTGCCTTTGACGGCCCTTGCCCCAGTGTCTCCACAGCAGATGTGGTGCTCAGGGAAACAGTTCATACTGTATTTGTTCTTCTGTGGTGGGGGGAGGGCAAATGACATAATTCACTTTTCCACAGTGGTTGGTTACCAGCTTGCCTGAGTCTGGTGAGACAGAACACACGTGCACGCACACACACACACACACACACGTTACATGGAACAGATTGATCATTTACAGGCAGCAAGGGGCAACAGAGCCTCGGATTCATCATGAGCCCATCCCCCAAGGCTCAGGAAAGCGGCACGGGGTAACAGGGTGGATGGCGTCACATCTGCGTGTTGGAAAGCAGCCCCCGCTGGGTTTTATACCCTGGAACAACATGACACACTGGGCTAAAGCGATGTGTCCTGAGGGGCATCCTGTTTCCAGAGGGGAGCAGGAACAGAGCCCAGGCTGTTCCTGCCAGTCTCTCCCCCATCTCAGGATGTTGCATTTCCATCACATTCTGCAGTGATTCTTAAGAACTACATGTGAGAAAGGAGAAAGAACTGTGTTGGTCCAAGGCCATTCAGGAGAACTGTCCTACACCCGCCCCTGAAGGTTAGCGCAGCCGGGTGACCTGTGAGTAGGCAGATGGAAGCTGGAAGAGCCAGAACACATCTCCATCTCTCACCTTTCCTCTGCCAGGGCAACCAGTGAGTCTCTCTCCATTCCCTCCACTTCCCTCCACTTCCCTTCCTGCCCTGGTCATGGCGGCCGCTACCTCTTGCCTGGATGGCTGCAGCTGCCTCCCACCCAGCCTCCTTCTGTTCATTCTTGCTCCCTATGTCAGACAGAATAACAGCCTCCCAGTGACGTCTACCCTAGCACCTGAGAACACCTACTCCCAAGAGCCTCAGAAGGAATTCAGGTCTTGATTTTAGGACTTCTGAGGTACAGGACTGTAAGATAATACATTTGTATTGCTTTAAGGCTCTAAACTTACGGCAATAGAAAACTAACACACCTCCATACACTCTGTTTTTTACAAAGCAAAGTGATCTTTTCTTTTTTCTTTCCTTTTTTTGGAGGCAGAGTCTCACTCTGTCACCCAGGCTGGAGTGCTGCACAGTCTCAGCTCACTGCAACCTCCACCTCCCGGGTTCAAGTGATTCTGCTGCCTCAGTCTCCCGAGTAGCTGGGATTGCAAGCATGCACCACCATACCCAGCTAATTTTTGTATTTTTAGTAAAGATGGGGTTTTGCCATGTTGGCCAGGCTGGTCTCAAACTCCTGACCTCAAGAGCCACCCACCACGGTCTCCCAAAGTGCTGGAATTACAAGCATGAGCCACCACACCCAACCCAGAGTGATCTTTTCAAAACTAGAAATCTGGCACCTTCAGTCCCCTGCACCAGGCCCTCTAGCCTTCCTTGTTACTTTCAGGGGATTCTGAACTCTTTCTCTGGGCAACAAGGCCCTCTGGAGCCCCATCTCCCACTCCTGGTCACCAGCTCCTGCTGCACTTTCCTTTCTTCAGGTCCTTCCTGCAGATCTCTCCCTTCTGCTCACACTTGGCCTGTATCTCCTCCTCCTCCCTCAGGACTCAGCCTTACTGCTGCTCCTCAGGCAAGACCTTCCCAAGCCTGAGTTGAAATTGGGTCCTTCCAAGACTTTTTATTTATTTATTATTTATTTATTGACACAGGGTATCGCTTTGTCACCCAGGCTGGAGTGCAGTGGCACAATCACAGCTCATTGCAGCCTTGATCTTCCAGGCTCGGGTGACCCTTCCACCTCAGCCTCTTGGGCAGCTGGGACTACAGGCATATGCCACCATGCCTGGCTAATTCTTTTATTTTATTTTTTGTAGAGACAGGGTTTCACCTTGCTGCCCAGACTGGTCTCAAACTCCTGGGTTCAAGCAACACACCCACCTCAGCTTCCCAAAGTGCTGGGATTACAGGCGTGAGCCATCAAGCCCGGCCGCCCAGGTCTTTCGGTTTAGCCTCACATTCCAGCCTGCTACTTAACACACTTGCAGGCGCCTTGCTTTCCTGACTCCTTTCTCGAAGGTAAGCGCCGTGAAGGCAGGGACGATGCAATCACAGTCGATACCTACTCAGCAGTTACCAAGTGTCAGGCTGCACGTGCTGCCCCTGGACCGGGACATTTAATCCTCAGGACAAGCCTACAGATAGACACTATCATTCTCTTTATTTTACAGACAAGGCCCACAGTCTTAGCCAATAAGACACAGAAAGTAAGGGGAAGAGCCAAGACTGAACTCAAGCAGGCTGCATTCAGAGCCCAGACTTTTATCCACAGGACTCACCTGCCTCTCTGTGGTCCACCACTGCCTGGCACACAGTAGGTGCTCAGTAAATACATAGCAGATGAAAGGAGGTTCTCTAGAGGGGCAGTCACAGGGTTGAGAATTTGGTGTCTCTGATGGGAAGAGTAATGATGCCAGAAGAACACAGCTGCATCACTGAAATACAACACAAATGAAAATCAAAAGACAACAACATCCAACTATTTGGGCTATTGATGGCCCAACTGCCCACCTGTTCCCTGTGCCACCCTGTCCCCATTAAGTGAAAAGCTCTAGGAGTTTCATCTTCTTAGAGCTGAAACCAAGTCCTTAATAGTGTTTACAGATGAGGATAGAGCCACCTGGAGCATGAGGGATTTCAACCTGACAGTTTCCCCACAAGGAAATGAACACGCTGGTCCTGCAGGCATCATCTTCAAAGCCAGACAACCTGGCTTAAGCACAGCATTTAGAAGAAACTAATCGTGCCCCCAGCTCCCACCAACCAGATGGCTGCGCTGTCTTTCTCTTGTGGAATGAGGGGCCTGCTTCACACAGCTGTCTGAGCTGCGGGTTGAAATGAAGATGCTGGAATTCCCCCCCTCTGCCCTTTCATCCGGCAGCCTTCTGGGGCCTGTGGTCCTGAGTCAGATGTGGGTTGAGCCACAGGGGCTGTGGCAGGTGAGGCCCCGCCAGCAATTAGCCCCCAGGCCCAGCCACTTGCTCCTTTTTATGTTCCTAATCTTTTTACCAGAAACAGGAGAGGTTTTGTCCGAGCTGTGCAAGTGAGGAACGTCCCCCTCTGAGACGACATTGGATGCCACGTGCTTTCAATGCCAAGGTCCCTTTTGAGAATGGCCTCACTCTGTACTGACAAGTTCCAGAGACACCACCAGGCTACTAACAGCGTGAACAGTACGCTCCTAGACAACAGGCGAAGACAGAACTGTGACCACAAAAGGAAAAACAGGTAAGTTGGACTCATCAAAATTAAAAACCTTAGCACATCAAAGGGCACGATCAGCAATGAAAAGGCAATCATAAAACCGGAGAAAATACTTGCAGATCATGTATCTGACAAGGGATTGATATGCAAAATATATGAAGTACTCCTACAACTCAAGACAATTGCTTACAAACTGATTTTAAAAAGGGCAAAGGACTTGAATACACATTTCTCCAAAGAGGATATACAAATGGCCAAAAAGCACATGGAAAGATGATCAGCATCACTAGTCATTAGGGAAATGCAAAGCAAAACCACAATAAGATTGTATTCTACACCCATTAGAATGGTTACTATCAAAAGAAAGAGAGAAGGCAAATAAGCAGAGGGAGGAAAGAAGGAAGGAAGGAAGGAAGGAAGGAAGGAAAAGAAAGAAAGAAGAGAGAAAAAAGAAGGAAGAGAGAGGGAGGGAAGAAGGAAGGAAAGAAGGAAGGGAGGGAGGGAGGGAGACAGGAAGGAAAGGAGAGAGACAGGGAGATGGGGAGACAGGAAGGAAGGAAAGGAAGGAAGGAAGGAAGGAAAGAAGGGAGAGAGGGAAAAAGGGAGGGTGGGAGACCGGGAGGAAAGGAGGAAGGAACGAAGGAAAGAAGGAGGGAGGGAGGGAGACAGGTAGGAAGATGGGGAGGAAAAGAGGGAGGGAGGGAGACAAGGAGGAAGGAAGAAAGGAAGGGAGGGAGGGAGGGATTGTCAACCCAGCAACGGAGCCACAGGATCACTCTTGAAGTCATTCTCTTCAACCCCAGCAGTGACACAGCGGGTCACACAATTTTGTGGATTTACATCCCTGATATATGCGGTCAATTGATAACAAAATAGCTCTATCATCCACCTCTCCCTGCATTCATGCCCTTTGACAATGTAACTTTGCTGCTTTTCCCATCAAGAAGTAGAGTCTACTCCACCCCTGGAGGGGCTGGTCTTGTGACTGGTTTTCACCGGGAGAACATAGTGGAAGAGACTGTGCCGATTTTGAGCCTGGTCCTCAAGACACCTCAATTCTGCCTGCTCTCCTGGCACCCACCACTGTCATTGGAACAAGCCAGAGTTCACCTGCTGGAGGATGGCAGACTCTGTGAAGAGAGCCCAGCCATCCCAGCTGAGGCCACTGGAGATCATCCTACAGCTAGCTGGCCCCCAAGGTCAGCAGAGCTTGTGCAGGCCGCATGCAGCTGACTGGATGCGCATGCGCAGGCCCTCCCCAAACTGGAAAAACCACCGTTACCTGTCAACTCAAGAGCAATAGGAAATGTCTATTGCTTTACGCCATTGTGGTTTGTCACACAGCAATAGCTAACTGACTCAATATGTTGTTCATTCATTTCCTCCTCATCTTTACCACTGCTAATAACCTGCGGTGAGCCTTGCTTAATTTGTGCATTTTTTAAAAAATTAATTCCCACTTTTGAGGTGCATTACATTTATTTTTTTCTCCTCTTGAATTGGAAGCACAGAATATTAATTTTTGCTTGTTAATTATATGATTCTAATCTTCTATAGATTTTTTTGTCGACTTTGTTACACAACACCAAAAAGTTTTGTTAAATTATCTCATGACAATTGTGATCTTGCCAGATTCTTCTTGTATTTCTACAAAGTTTTGTATTACATATGTGATGGCTTGTTCTTTGGCACATAAAGATTTATACATTTATTTATTTATTATTTATTTATTTATTTATTTATTTGAGATGCAGTCTTGCTCTGTAGCTCAGGCTGGAGTGCAGTGGCAGGATCTCAGCTCACTGCAACCTCTGCCTCCTGGGTCCCAGTTCAAGCAATTCTCATGCCCCAGCCTCCCGAGTAGCTGGGATTACAGGCATGCACCACTATGCCCAGCTAATTTTTGTATTTTTAATAGAGATGAGGTTTCACCATGTTGGCCAGGTTGGTCTTGAACTCCTGACCTCGTCATCTGCCCACCTCTGTCTCCCAAAGTGCTGGGATTACAGGCTTGAGCCACCGCGCCCAGTCTCATTTATTTATTTATAACCCACTTGCTATGTGCCAGGCAGCATTCTAAGCACCTAATAGCAGTGAATTAATGTCTCATTTTATAAGCAGAACAGCCAAGGCAGAGGGAAGTTAAGTAGCTTTCTGTGGTCACATAGATGAGAAGTAGCAAAGCCGGGATTTTAAACCTAGGCAGTCTGGCTCCAGAGGACTACACCACATTGTCTCTTGTTGCAGTTGGCACCCTTGATCAATATAAACAACCTTTGTCCATTTATCCTTATTGCCTTGAATCGGCTTTCTCTGCTATTGATGTTGTGACACCATGACTCATTTTTGTTTGCATTTCCCAGGTGTCCTAGCCTGGTTTTTCAGAAGTGACTACTTTGAAGTTGGATACCAGAGAAGCAGGAGTGGGGCAGAGGGAATGAGGTGGGAAGGAGGCGCACATGGTATGAAGGTGGGTTCCCAAGCCAGTCACTACTTGGTACCCAGCACATCTGATTGGGAGTCCCATGGGACCATCTTCCAGAGGTCATATGCATAACTGCCACTCAGGACAGCACGGAAGGAGGGAGGAAGGAAGGAAGGAAGGAAGGAGGGAAGGGAGTGAGGGAAGAGGAAAGGAGGGGAAAAGGGAAGGAGGGAAGGAGGGAAGGAGAGAGGGAGGGAGGGAGGGAAGAGGAAAGGAGGGAAAAGGGAAGGAGGGAGGGAGGGAAGGAAGGAGGGTAGTGCTCTGCTCATTCCCATCTCCCATAGGCAGAGGGTTTGCCCCACAGAGATGGACTCCCCTGCAGTTCCAGGTCTTGCATGCATGGGACCAAGAGGACCCTTGCGCCTCATTCCTCAGCAGCAATAGGGAAGCCCTCGGGCTGCAGGTGAGAGGTGGGCAGCCTGGGCACAAGGCCCACTCTCAGGTTGTATTTGGATGCATTTGGACAGCGCTTACAGGGGCGCTTCCTGCAGCCGTGGCTGGGGTGACCTGAAGACGGATGAGGCGTGTGAGACATCTACATGCACATCAACTGTGTCCACTTTCAACCTCCATGCCTTTGATATTAGATCTGTTGTTGTGTTTATTATTTGCAGTGACTTTTCAGGCAGATTGGGTCAGGACCACTGGAGAGGAGGGAAAAGACCACCACAGCAGAAATCAGGGCTTCCTGCAAGATGAAGAAAAGGCCAGGGGCCTGTGAGAATTCTTTCATGTTTGGGAAGCAACTTGATTGGGTGCTAGAAAAATGGGGTCAAGGGGGAGACATAACCAGTTATGGAAAAAAAAATACTTTCCCCTAGATTCTGAGATTATGAACCTGGACCCAAGTGCCAGGCTGCACTCCAGGCATCCTTGGAACAGCTCTACCCAGTGCTCAACACTGCAAGCAGGAGATGTCCTTCCCCTAAGGGCGAAGTGCCCACCCCGAGTCAGAATGTGTTCCTCCCCCAGCCCAGCGTCCCAAAGCGGTTTGCAGTGAGACTCTCCCCAACCCTCTGTCACCCTGTCCCCACCAGTCACACACAGACCTGGCCAGACACTTGACCTTTTAGGTTTTTATCCTTAAATGAGGATGAAAAGCTTTTCTCAGGCAGACTTGTGAGTAAACAGGGGACGTCCTGTGTGCAAAAATACTGAGCCCATGCCCAGCACAAGAGAATCAGCCAAAGGAATTCAAAACTAGCTGGTGGAGTTGGCAATCACAGCTCAAGCCATGTCCCACCTCCACCCTCTACCACGTCTACTCACTGCTTATGCTGTTATTTATTCTATTTTTTATTATGATGATGATTTTTTTACCCATGACAAAGCCCTCAGAAGACCCTGAGACCATGTGCCCCTATTTTATATTTTTCTTTAAGTTCACGTTAATGGACTCACTGCTTTTACTCTAATTCTTGAGAGCGTGTTTGGAGGTTCCAGCAGGGGAGCACAGCTACTCGTATACCCTTGACCAAAAACCCGTCCTCCTCTATCGAGGATGGTCGTCCTCTTCAACCAAGCGCACAGCTTCGGGAAGGACGCGCATGGAGCGGTGAGGGAGGAAGGGGACACCCGCCTCGCCAGCCAGATCAGCCAATCAACACTGGCAACTAATGGGGTGACAGATGTCGCAGCCAGATCGCCTTCACATCCTTACTCACCTAATTCTAAACCATAATATCAGTGAAATCACAGCTTTGTTATACCGGCTTTATTTCCCGAAGGCATTTGAAGAAAAGTACAAAGTGGTCGAAAGTCAAATGTTTTCTGTGAGTCACCTAAAATTATCTCTCACAGCCCAGCAGCTTGTGAATCATGTCCTGGGCGTTGCTGCCTCAGTGTAGCTTCCAGCTGTGTGGCCAAGGCCATAGGCACGCTGCCACAAGCCAGGCGCATTGCCCTTCAACGACTTTGGCTTCTGGCCTTGACCTAGACAGGTAGGGCAACTTCCTGGGCAGCACGTCCCCGTATTTGTGCTGTGACAGCCAGCTTTCCCCTCAAGGGATTCAGATCGGAGAGAGGCAGTTCTCTGCTGTGGCCGGCATCCCTCAACCTTCCCAACCCCTGACCACAGGGAAAGGCTCCTTACCTTGCAGAGGCACTGCCCCGGCTGAACCAGCAAAAGAGGCCAGCCAAGATCTCAGCTGCAGCGCTGGACTCTGACCAGCCTGGTTGCCATCTCCTGGTTGGGCTCCACTGCCTCCTGCCAGCCCAGACGCTAGCTTTCTCTCGCCCTCCAACCCATTCTCCACACTTCAATTTTATTTATTTATTTATTTATTTATTTATTTATTAGTGTTGCCGAATCAAGCAGAATCTCCACGGTGTTTTGGAAACACAAATCTGTCCCCTCAATGTTCTCATTCAAACTTCTATCATGCCTTCCAGCCACTAGAGCCAAGGCCATAAACTAGTTTTGTTTGGCCCAAGCAGAGCTAACTTTTTTAAAAAATGAGCACGATGTATGTGATCTTTATGAATATTTATGTAACAGCTGTAAAGATTACACTGGGAGCTCAGAAAATGGCCTCCTGTTCCTCCCCGGCTTAGCCAGCAGGGCTCGAGGAGTCAGGCTCTGTACTAGTCCCAACGGACTTCTGTTTTGTCCTGCATCGCCTTGGTTCCAGGTGGCCTGCAGCTCATGGGACTCACGCTGCTGTATGGAGCTGCAGACTGCCCGTGGGACCGAGCCCTTCCCTGAGGCCTCTGAGTGGCAGCTCTCTCAACAGCCCCTGAGTTCCTCCCCTATATAAACTGCTAAATTTACAAATCCAGGTGGCGAAACTTCTGAGAAATTGGGCTCTCTGGCTAAGGAGGGATCCATGTTCCCATGTGGCAGCAACTGGAGAAGTTCCATGGCGGCTTGACCTGAGGTATCTTCATCCACTTCACTGTAGTCCCCACCACTCCCCATTGCTCTCTGATAAAATGGTGGTGGTGCCAATTAAAAAAAAAAAATTGGCAGGGCGCCATGATTACAGAATCTCAGCACTTTGGGAGGCCGAGGCAGGCAGATCACAAGGTCAAGAGATCAAGACCATCCTAACCAACATGGTGAAACCCCATCTCTACTAAAAATACATAAATTAGCTGGGCATGGTGGCACACACCTGTAGTCCCAGCTACCTGGGAGTCTGAGGCAGGAGAATTGGACCCAGGAGGAGGCGAAGGCTGCAGTGAGCTGAGATCGCGCCACTGCACTCCAGCCTGGCAACAAAGTGAAACTCCGTCTCAAAAAAAAAAAAACTATTTTTAGAGACAGGGTCTTGCTCTGTCACCCAGGCTAGAGTGTATTGACATGATCTAGCTCACTCTAGCTTTGAACTCCTGGGCTCAAACAATCCTCTCCCCTCAGCAGCTGAGACTACAGGTGCATACCACCGACCCCAGCTAGTTGTTTTTCTTACAGCAGAGTTTAGAACAGAGAAAGATTTCTATATCCACGTCTTGGAGAATTAAAGACAGATGAAGAGAGCCCTACGTTTCAAGAAGAACAGGTAAGAGTGTATTTCTTGGTGAAAAGAAATATCCAGCCGGCTGCATGCCCTGCTTGGCCCCTGTAGGCCTTTGATTTGCCACCCCTAATCTGGGGATGAAATCTAAATTCCTCTGCATGGTATAATGAAGTTGTATGATGCAAAAGTTAGGATAATGTTAGACTGCTACAAAAAGACCCAAACTAGAATAAACCTAAATAAATGAGAAGTTTCTGCCTTCTTCACATAAAATTTGCTCTGATGTGTGGCTTGATGGTATTGGGAATCCAGGCTCTTCCTATCTTCTGCAATTCATTCTTAACATGCAGCAGCCATGTCTCTAACAGAACCACTGGGTAAAGAGTAATTTTTTAAAATGCAGCAGCCACCTCTTGGTCTCAGATGGCTCCCCCATCCCGGAAAGGGAAGGGGAGCACTCTTGTTCCTTTAACGGCACAATCCAGAACTTTCACTCGTCTCATTCTCTGAAACAGTCACCTTGCCATACCTACCTAGCTGCAAGGGAGGCTGGCAAAGGCAGGGTTAAGCTGGTATTCATGTTAATGTCCATGAGGAAATTCAGTTACTCTAGATGGAGGAGAAAAGGAAGGAACAGCCTCTGTCACATGACAAACCCTTTTCTCCAGCATCATCTCCCACCTGCTGCCTCCAGAAATTTACTCTCTGGCAGCATTTAACCACATGCAATTAGTTTCCCAGCAGCCACAATCATCTCACCCTGCACCTTAGCATGGGCTGCTCCCTCTGTCAGGAATGGCCTTTCCAGCCTCACTCCCTGTAAGTCCTCTTCGTCCTTCAAGTCTCAGATCAAGGGATGCCACTTCCATCATGCCTCTGCCACCTGCCCTATCTGAGCCTAGCATTCCCTCTCCAGGGCTTATTTTATACTCAATGAGAGCTCAGACTCTAGGGCCAGACTGCTGAGGCTGCGTTCTGTTCTTAAGGGCCTTGTGACCTAGGGCCAGCTACTAACTTATTTGGACCTCAGTGCTCTCATTTGTAAAATGAGAATATTAGGACTTACATCACAAGCTTGCTAAGACAAATAAGAAAAAGAGCCAGGTGCAGTGGCTCATGCCTATAGTCCTAGCACTTTGGGAGGCCAAGGTGGGTGGATCACCTGAGGTTAAGAGTTCGAGACTAGCCATGTTCAAC
Organism: Cacajao melanocephalus; assembly: GCA_963573385.1. Lineage (NCBI taxonomy): Eukaryota > Metazoa > Chordata > Mammalia > Primates > Pitheciidae > Cacajao > Cacajao melanocephalus. Next base: position 25,195 of record CAUYLG010010703.1, on the reverse strand, counting down.
ATGGTGAAATCCCATCTCTACTAAAAATACAAAAATTAGCCAGATGTCGTGGCGTGCGCCTGTGATTCCAGCTACTTAGGAAGCTGAGGTAAGAGAATCACTGGAACCAGGGAAGCAGAGGTTGCAGCGAGCCCATATCATACTGCTGTCTCCAGCCTGGGCAATAGAGCAAGACTCCATCTCAAAAAAAAAAAGGAGAAGAAGCAAATCTCTGGCACATAGTAGGTACTCAGTAGAGACGCAAATCTCTGGCACGTAATAGGTACTCAGTAGACATTAGCCATTATCATCATTATTATTACCTGTTGAGTGTTTTTTCTGTGGCCAGCCTGTGCCAAGGACAAGGAATCCAGCAAGGGTCCCATTGGAGCTCACACTATGGAACGGATGTGTGGTAGATTCGTTTATCATTGCAATGTATTCATTGTGTTCCCCCAGCCCACCCCCTTGGCGCTAGGCTTGGCCCTGTGACTTGCCTTGGCCATGGGATGTTGGCAATAACATGGCAGCAGAGGCTGGGGCAGCGCCTGCACAGTTGGGCTGTACTCCTGCATTTCTGCCGCATCCGGAGAAGAGCAAGCCCAGGCTGGGCAGCTGGTTCTAGGAGGCGGGGAGAGACCTAGGGAGTGAAGCCAGCCGGCTGAGATCAACCCTTCCCCAGTCAATACACAGCTGGCTGACAAAAGCCACAGAGCAAATGTAGTTCTTATTGCTGGGTGCCTCTGTGGTTCTTATTTTTATTTTTTTGAGACTGAGTCTGGTTCTATTGCCCAGGCTGGAGTGCAATGGTGTGATCTCGGTTCAAGCGATTCCCCTGCCTCAGCCTCCTGAGTAGCTGGGATTACAAGCGCACACCACCATGCCCGGCTAATTTTTTTACTTTTAGTAGAAATAGGGTTTCACCATGTTGGCCAGGCTGGTCTTGAACTCCTGACCTCAAATGATCTGCCTGCCTTAGCCTCCCTAAGTGCTGGGATGACAGGCATGAGCCACAGCACCCAGCCACCTCTGCGGTTCTTCAGTTGTTGTTAGGCAGCATTACTGTGGCCATAGCTAATGACACAGAGAGAAAGAATCACCAACAGGCAAGTGTAACCTGACGTGGCAAATGCTGTCATGGCAGTAGCAACAACTAGAGGAACTGGGACATGTGCCAGGCATTCTGCCTTTAGAACTCAAGCTTTTAGACTCTGCGGCCTCTCTCTCCTCCGTCTCTCCTTCCTCCCATCCATCTTCCCCACACCCAGTGCTCGATAAACACTTAGTGAATGACGTGGCCCCAGCTGTGATTTCCCACTGGAGCTCAAGGGCCACCTCTAAGTGGTCTCATCCAGGGCTTGTCAGCCTTCACTGGTTACCGTAGCTTGTCCTCATTCCTTCCTCTATACCAAAGGCCCCGAGGGCTATGGCCACTCAGGTGTCTCTCCACCTGGGCTAGGCTGTTCTCACCCCTAAACGCCACACAGCCCAGCAGTCCTGGCCCTCTTATCTCCAGCGCAGCCCTCGGGTGGGGGACTGGCCACATCCTACAGCCACAAAGCCAGCAGGGCCCATGGCTGACCAGTCCTGGAGCAAGAAGCCCTGGGAGGAGAAACGGGGACCTGATGTGTGAGTGAGCCAAGGGGAGGTGGGTGCAGCAAGGTCCTCTTCTGGAAGAGATCGTGGGATAGTGAAGAAAGCACTGGCTTTAGCGCCTTCTGACCCAGTTTATTATCCCAGCCCTGCTGTTATGAAGCCAACTTGTTCCACCTCTTGGAGCTTTGATATCCTTGACCATAAAAGGGGATAACAAAGACCGCCAAGCCCTGTGGTTGGAAGCATAAAAGGGATAGAGTCCCAACAAATGTCAGCTCCCGTCCCCACTTTTCTGTGGGTCTCAACCTCAAGCAGGAAAGTGGACCTAAGGTCTCCAAAGCTGAGATACCTCCCAGACAGGTGTGGGATTGGAGGTCAGAAACAGAGTGATCAGAGCACAGGCTTTGGACTCAGACAGCCCTGGGCTCTGCTCACCAGATGCATGACCTTGGCCCGGACGCTTCACTGCTGAGCATCGGCTCTGCTTCTGTCTCCCTGGGATAACAGAGGGCCTCCCGAGTGGAGCTGCTGTGAGCGGTGCTGTGAGCGATGGACACAGAAGCACCCATTGAATGGGAGCTGGTGAAGGATTTGGAAGTCATTGAATGGGTTTGCGTAATGTGGTTTGAACAGAAAGATATGACATGTCTGCTGTGCGTGCCCCTCCTTGCCAGGGGGCTTGCCAAGTGCACACATCACCTGCTATCACTGTCCCTGAACGCCAGAAAAAAAAGGTGCAGTGGTGAGGTGGGCCTGGACAGGGGCGGGTTAAAAGCCTTGCTCTGTTGGATTTGCCCACCACACAGCTGGAAAGGAAGGGCTGGGCCAGCGCTGCCTGCTTTCATGTTGTTCTATATTTACCACCCGTCGGTCTGTCCATCTGGCGGGTGTGCGTTGATCCCTGCCCAGCGCCTCCCTGGCTCCCAGGGGCGCCGTTATCACTGTACGTGAACGCTTTATCTCCCTGCAAAGCCCACGAGGCATTTTGCTTTCAGGTCGAAACCTCCACCAGTCCAATTTCAAACGCTTTCTACGTAACAGCCGGTGGCTGCAGCCCCCTTCCTGGTCTCATTGACTTCAGTCTCTGCCCCTCCACAGTGGCTCAAAGAGAACTTTCTGAAACCTTTCTCCCTCTGACAACTCACTCTGCATTCCCTCATACACTCAGTGTTTACTGGGACATTGTGCTGGGTGCTGGGGATATAGGAGCTAATGCTTCCTAGAGATGATAGTGAAAAAAATAGTGACCTGTGGTCATGAGTGCCACCATGTGTAAAGAGATGTAGAGGAACAATTAAAGGAGGTGGCACTTTTAAATGAGGCAATAAATTGATGGTATAACTGGTGCATTGGGGGCCCCCCACAGCCACCCATGTGGGACAGTGGGGAGCGCCACTGGTAACCTGGCAAATCCCCAGGCTCAGTTCTCACTCTTGTCCTATTGACTGGGAAGTCTTTTGATCGGCATCCTGGGAGCAGATCTTTGTCTTAGGGGGGACTTGTGTTAGCCAAGCTAAGTTATGAGTTGAAATGTGTTCCCCATAAAGATATGTTAAAGTCCTAACACCCAGATGAGGTCATTAGGGTGGGTCCTAATCCAATATGACTGGTCTCCTTTTAAAAAGTGTAAATTGTGGCTCAGTGGCTCACACCTGTAATCCCAGCACTTTGGGAGGCAAGGAGGGTGGATCACCTGAGGTCAGGAATTCGAGACCAGCTTGGCCAACATGGTGAAACCTGTCTCTACTAAAAATACAAAAATTAGCTAGGCATTGTGGCGAGCACCTGTAATCCCAGCTACTCGGGAGGCTGAGGCAGGAGAATCGCTTGAACCCAGGAGTCGGAGGTTGCAGTGAGCTGAGATCGCATCACTGCACTCTAGCCTGGGTGACAGAGTGAGACTCGGTCTCAAAAAAATAAAATTAAAAAGTGTACATTTGGACACAATGACAGAGTCACACAGAGGGAAGAGGACATGAAGACAGAGAGGGAGAAGATAGCCGCGTGACGACAGAGGCAGAGATTGGAGTGATGTATCTACAAACCAAGAAACACCAAAGACTGCTGTAGCACCAGAAGCCGGGAAAGGCCAGGAAGGGTTCTCCCCCAGAGCCTACAGAGAAAGCGTGGCCCTCCAGCCCCTTGATTCCAGACTTCCAGGCTCCAGAACTGCGAAACAATCACTTCCCTTGTTTTGGGCCACTTCGTTTTTGGTACTTGGTTATGTGCAGCTCTAGGAAACTAATACAAGAGCTCACAGGCTGATGTGGAAAACCTGATGTGACTTATTGCTTGGCTGTGGACGATGCATCACTCTGTGAACCAAATCGCTCAGCATCAGATCAGTAAATTCTCTCCCTGAACACGAGACCCATGGGAAGCCAATTCATAGCCACTCATTCATGCACCATGGACTTACTGAGCAACTACCACTCACAGGGTCTGTGCTAGGTGCTGGGAACACATCTGGAGGCTGGGAGGCCAGAAAGTAGGCTGATGCAGGCCTGGGACAGAGGTGGCAGGACAGGGCACTGTGAGCTGTGTGTTCCTGGAGAGGTGTTTATGGAGGAAACAGGGCCAGAGGCAGGAACGGAGACGACCCATTCCTTCCTGGTGGACGGAGCTGGGGGACTCTCACTGGAGCCTCTGGGCAGCCCTTTCCAATCCTCCCAGGTGGACTGTTCCATAGCTTGCTTCTCTAGATGGGCCCAACACAATGGCTGAGGCTTCTGCTTCACAAACTCCAGGCCTGTTGCAATAGCTGGGCCTCCCCGAGATTGTCCCAGATGAGGCTGATTGAAGTTGGAGGTGTCCCCAGAACTTTTCATTCACATTTAGCAAGGTGTTACTGGTGTAATCCCGGTGTCACAAAGGGCTCATCCTAGGGCCATCTGGTGGGTGTCCTGCTTGCAGGGTGCAGTGCTTTTGCCCCAGGTCCCTCTACTCCCTCACAGTTTTACTGCCGGCCTTACCCAGTTGAAAGCATCAGTGATCCCTGGCTTCCTTGAGTCACTGATGATGTTCCATTTATCTATTATTGTGTGAGCACCTACCCCAAACATAGTGGCATGCATCCTCCACCATGTTCATCTTTTGTAGGTCAAATAGTGAGATGAAGCACAATGTGGATGGCTTGAGTTTCTACTCCACAATGTCTGCAGCCTCCGCTGGGAAGACTGGAACAGCTCGGGGCTGGAAGTGTCTGGAGCCTGGGCTGAGATGACTCAAAGACTGGACTCAATCGGAACTGTCAACTGGAACGACTTCTTGTGGCCTCTCCATATGGCTTGAGCTTCCTCACAGCGTGGTGGCCTCAAGGCTAGTTGGACTTCTTACATGGCAACACAATTCTCAAAGAGTAAGAATTCCAACAGACCAGGCTGAAGCTGGAGAGCCTTTTATGAGCTAACCTTGGAAGTCATATGGCATCACCTCCATTGCATTCTGTTGGTCAGAGCAGTCCCAAGTCCTTCTAGAGTCAGGGGGAAGGATGTAAAGTCATGGACATGGATATAGACCTGTACTCCATAGAAAGAATGCCAAAGAATTTACAACCACATTTTAAAACCACCACAGTAAATTACATATGTAATTACACATGTAACTAAAACCACCACAGTAAATTACATGTGTAATTACATAGTCATTACACAGTTAATTACTAATAGGAAACCAGATTTCCCTTAGCTCTAGGTTTTGGGAATACACCTCACTTGACTGTCAACACTTGGCTCTTCCATCAAGTACAGGATGAGGTCCAAATCCCTTACATGAAAACCAAAGTCCTTCCTAGCCTGGTTCCAGCATCCTTCTTTGGTCATCTGCATTTCCCCAAGTTGGCTGAATGCTCTCATGCAAGCATGCCACCGTGGTTCTGAGGACCGCGGCCCTCAGAGGGACACACTTTTCTTTCTTTTCTTTTTTTGTTCTTTTTTTTTTTTTCCTTTTTTTTGAGACAGGATCTTGCTCTGTCACTCAGGCTAGAGTGCAGTGGCACAACCAGGGCTCACTGCAGCCTCGACTTCCTGGGCTCAAGGCAGCCTCCCACCTCAGCCTCCTAAGTAGCTGGGACTATAGGTACACACCACCACATCCGGCTAGTTTTTAAATTTTTTGTAGAGATGGGGGTCTTACCATGTTGCCCAGGCTGGTCTGAAACTCCTAGACTCAAGTGATCCTACCACTTCAGCCTCCCAGACTGCTGAGATTACTGGTGGTAGCCACTGCACTGGGCCTGGACAGCCTTTTCTTACCCACCAAAGGTGCTACTGAGGCTGGTGGCATCCCATAGACTTCTAGAACCTCAGAGCTTCCAAAGGGGACACCACAAACCCATCTGGAGCTCTGGATTTCCAGCTGAAGGATGCTTTCCCTGCGTCTTCCACTAATGACTCAGCCATCTGTCTTCCTTTCCTGAACGCTGCTCTGCTGGAAGCTGCACAGAGGCCCCATCTGGGGCTTCAAAGCCAGTGGATTGAGTGGCCCTAAGCACAGGAATTGGAGCTGCCTGTGATTCTCTGGAGTTCCCACCCAAATTCATAACTACTCACAGAGCACAGACAGCTGAGCGTTGTCTGCCCCCTTGAAAGGGCCGCCTTTGAAGCCGTCATTGGAACACTGAATAGGCCCCAAAGCACAGCAAAGACCTGGAAGGACCACTCTTTTAAAAGGATCCAGCCCTTGCCATAAGGGCTGGAGAGACGACCAGAGGGCCATGCTACTGCCAGCAGGGACCGGTGATCCCCATCAAAACAGATGACCAGAGGGATGGGAGGTCCAGAAACAAAGCCCCTTCTCACTTTAGTCAGTTCTTCCCTTCCCCCTCCCTTCATTAATTCACTTATTCATTCAACTGGTATTCACAGGGAGCCCACCTTAGACAGGCTCTGCTGGGCCTGACTCTGGAGGTTACCAGATGACCAGGACAAATTCCCTCCACCCCATCCTCATCCTCCAGATACTCAGAGCTGCCTGAGTTCATCCTGGCCTTGCCACTCCCAGCCAAGTGTCCCTGGTATAGTGGGCTGAATGGTGGCCACCTGAAAGATAGGTCCTCATCAAATCCCTGGAACTTGTGAATATTGCCCTTATTTGAAAAAAAGGGTCTTTGTAGATACAATTAAGTTCAGGATGCTGAGATGAGATCATCATGGATTAGCCAGGCGAGCCCTGACTCCAGTAACAAGCATCCCTTATAAGGGACACAGAGGGAGACTTGAGACACACGAAAAGAAAAGACCATGTAAAGGCGGAGGCACAGAGTGGAGTGATGTCGCCACAAGCCAAGGGACTCCTGGAGCCACCAGAAGCTGGAAGAGGCTGGTAGGACTCTTCCCTAGAGCCTTTGGAGGGAGCACGGCCCACATCTTGATTTCCTCTAGGTCTGTAGGAGAATACACTTGTTTTGTTTAAAGCCACCCAGTTTGTGGACATTTGTATCGGCAGCCACAGGAAACGAATACACCGGACCAGTCTCCTCACCTTCCCAATGTGTGGCATGGGGGCCACCCACTTCCCAGCATGGCAGGAAGGAGGGAGCAGGCATGCGTTCAAGGAGGCTCTTGGGGCCCGGCCTGGCAGCTGGTAGGAGCTTGGGAAACACTGGTTGCGGTTTGGCTCTGAAGACACTCTCACCTCTACTAAATTTCCAAGTGGGGCCCTGAAATGTGCAGATACAAGACTGGATTCTAATCCTGTTTAGAGGTTTTTAAAGTTGCTGCGTGTGCTAGCTGCCACCTTGGAACCCCTCACATTCCATGAGGTGTGGTTTTCAGATCTTCGGTCTCCTGGACAAGAACGAATTCTTTGGGGATTGGCACATCAAATTTATAAGCGTATAAGGTCAATAGCACGAGCCTCTGCTTAGGTTTGTGCACCCAAAAGGTACTCAGTGCATCAAGCCTGGGTAAACTGATCCCAGGGTCCAGTTGTAAAGACTTCTTTTTTTAGTTATATTCATCTGCAGGAACTCCTAATGTGTAGGGCTTTTAAAAGAATTTTCATTTGGAAATAATTATAGATTCACAGGAAATTTTAAAAAATAGTACATAGGAGTTCATGTACCATTCACCCAGCTTCCCCTAGTGATGTCTTACATAGTCCAACATCAAAAGGAAATTGAGGCTGGGCACAGTGGCTCATGCCTATAGTCCCAGCACTTTGGGAGGCTGAGGCAGGCAGATCATTTGAGGTCAGGAGTTTGAGACCAGCCTGGCCAACATAGTGAAACCCTGTCTCTACCAAAACTAGAAAAAAATTAGCCAGGCATGGTGGCAGGCACCTGTGATCCCAGCTACTCAGAAGGCTGAGGCAGGAGAATTGCTTGAACCCAGGAGACAGAGGTTGCAGTGAGCCAAGATTGCACCACTGCACTCCAGCCTGGGCAAAAGAGTGAGACTCTGTCTCCAAGAAAAAGGAAAAAGAACTCAACATGGGTTTGATCATGTGAGCTGGACCACCCATCTGAATCTATTCCCTCCAGGTTTTTCACATGCATTCCCATGTGTGAAATACCGTGTGGGAGGATTGTCCAAGTAATATTATCCCACGGACTACATTTGTGTAGCTACTACCACAGTTAAGATCCAGACCAGTCCCATTCCTACACAGGAACTCTCTCAAGCTGCCCCTTCACACACATAGCCCTCTGCACTCCTGTCCCCTGGCAGCCACTACTCTGTTCTTCATCTCAGTAGTTTTGTCATTTCAAGAATGTCATAGATGGGTACGCGTGACACAGAGATAGGAACAGTAAACGCTGGGGATTCCAAAAGTGGGAGGGAAGGAGGGGCTAAGGGTTGAAAAGCTGCCTGTGGGGTCCTGTGTTCACCACTTGGGCAACGGGATCATTAGAAGCCCAAACCTCAGCATCACACAATGCACCCATGTAACAAACCTGCGCAGGATGTGCCCCCTGAATCTAAAATTTTAAAACAGCCAAATATTATTCCAAGCAAAAGAAGCCAATCACACAATATTGCATGTTGTATATTTCCACTTATATGAAATGTCCAGAATAAGCAAATCTACAGAGACATAAAGTAGATTGTGATTGCCTAGGGATGGGGTGGCTGAGAGGGGGATTGAGGGATTAAAGGGTTTCATTTGGAGGTGATGAAAATGTTCTAAAATTGATTGTGGTGATTGTTGTCCAACTCTGTGGATATACCAAAAGCCACAGCCTTGTATATAATAAATGGGTAAATTATATGTGAGTATAAACATCAATAAAGCTGTTTCTAAAAGAAGAATGTTATGGACATGGTCACCGATGGTATGTAACCACTTGAGATTGGCTTTTCTCACTCAGCGTCATTCCCTTACAGCCCATCTCAGTGGCTGCCCAAAACAATAGGGGGACCCTCCGCATGGCTGAGTAGTATTCCACTGTACAGAGTATGTTTAACTATTTACCTGTTTGACATTTGAGTTGTGTCCCTTTTTTGGGGCATTAAAGCGGCTATGGCTGGGTGTGGTGGCTCACACCTGTAATCCCAACACTTTGGGAGGCCAAGGTGGGTGGATTACCTGAAATCGGGAGTTCGAAATCAGCCTGACCAACATGGAGAAATCCCGTCTCTACTAAAAATACAAAATTAACCAGGCTTGGTGGCACATGCCTGTAATTCCAGCTACTTGGGAGGCTGAGGCAGCAGAATCACTTGAACCCGGGAAGTGGAGGTTGCAGTGAGCCAAGATTGCACCATTGCACTCCAACCTGGGCAACAAGAACAAAACTCCATTTCAAAAAAAAAAAAAAGCTGCTATGAACATCTGTGAACAGATGTTCATATGGACCTAAGTCTTCATTTTGCTGAGATGAATACCTAAGTAAATGTTTCATTTTAAGTGTCTGTTATCCAGTACACCTCTGCTAAGAAATGGCTATCTGCATCTGGGAGCAGTGGTTCATTCCTGTAATCCTAGGACTTTGGGAAGCTGAGAAGGAAAGATCGCTTGAGGCCAATAGTTTGAGATCAGTCCGGACAACATAGTTAGACCCCATATCTACAAAAAATAAAAATAAAAAAATTAGCCAGACATGGAAGCGTATGCCTGTGGTCCCAGCTACTCAGGAGGCTGAGGCAGTAGGATCGGTCAAGCCCAACAGGTCAAGGCTGCAGTGAGCTATAACTACACCACTGCACTCCAGCCTGGGATGACAGAGAGATCCTGTCTCTAAAAAATAAAAATAAAAGAAGTTACTCTCTGCAAAAGCTTTAGATTTTGTGTTTTAAGGAGCCATGTAGTTAGTCATTTTTCTAAAGGGAAGTCAAGCCAGGTATGGTAGCTCATGCCTGTAATCCCAGCAATTTGGGAGGCTGAGGCAGGTGGATCACCTGAGGTCAGGAGTTCAAGACCCACCTGGCCAACATGGCAAAACCTGTTTCTACTAAAAATACAAAAATTAGCTGGGCGTGGTGGCAGACGCCTATAATCCCAGCTACACAGGAGACTGAGGCAGGAGAATCACTTGAACCTGGGGGTGGAGATCACAGTGAGCAGAGATTGTGCCACTGCACTCCAGCCTGGGCAAGAGAGCAACACGCCATCTCAAATAAATAAATAAATATGAATAAGTAAAGGGAAATCATCTTGTTCTAACATTGGTTTTGAAAATGGGGCTTGTTCTATACAGAAGCCACCTGTGAGAGAATATTTGCTTCAGTTTTATCCAAGGGATAATCTAATTATTCTCACAACGAATTTTAAAAGTAGATAAGAGTCTGGCATTGTACCGTCATTTACATGACACTGAAATCAGTGGTTGATGTTTTATTTTTAATTCTACCAAGTCTGAACTCTTAATAGTGGACTACCTGCAAGCTTTCAGAGGGATGGATACCTGGGATGGATGCAGGAGAGAGGACCAGGTTGTGCTGTGTCCTCGATTGGGAAGATAATGACAAGGCAGCAGCCCAGGCTTCTGGATTCTCAGCCTTCACACCTCTAAATAAGACATTTCAGATACACCTTGAGGTCTAAAGCAGTTTTACCATTGAAAATGATAGTTCCTACGGTAAACTGCGGAAACAAAGGGAGCTTTAGGTGTGTCCCTATGAGGCTTAGCAAAAAAAAATGATCACATCTGGACTGGCTATGTGGTTCACGCCTGTAATCCCAGCACTTTGGGAGGCCAAAGCGGGTGAATCACTTGAGCCCAGGAGTTTGAGACCAGCCTGGGCCACATGGCAAAACTCTGTCTCTACAAAAAAAATACAAAAATTAGCCAGGCATGGTGGTGCATGCCTATAGTCTCAGCTACTCAGGAGGCCAAGGTGGGAGGATGGCTTGAGCCCAGGAAGGTCAAGGTTGCAGTGACCGTGATTACACTACTGCATTCCAGCCTGAGCAACAGAGCAAGACTTATCTCTAAAAAAAAAGAAAAAAAAATTACCGCATCTTTATACTACATAATTCCGATTCAAAGGTAAACTACAAAGAGGAGAAAATACATAAAATTTGAATAAAATATTTTCCAAAATCTTAATGAAGACTTACTTCTATAAAAATAACTTTTATGTCAGGCTTCAGGCTCAGTGGACACCTATGAGTCCACATTTAATGACAGAACCTTCAAATTGTTGGTTTTTTAAAAATGATTCTTCATCATTCCTTGATTTGTTTATTTATTTATTTATTTTTAAGAGACAGGGTCTCACTGTGTTGCCCAGGCTGAGTGCAATGGTGCAATCATGGCTCCCTGCAGTTTTGACCCCCTGGCCTCAAGCAATCATCTCACTTCAGCCTCCCAAAGTGCTGGGATTACAGGCATGAGCCACTGTGACCAGTTTCCTCTTCTTTTTGTTAAATGACAAATCATCTCTTGAATGCAAGAGCTTCAAATTTTTAGTACTCATCATTGCCAAGAAATTTTGCTTTTACAAGTAAGTGACTTTTAAAAGGTTTAAAAATTGTGTTTTCCTACCTTAAAAAATTTACAGTGGTCAAAACTACACATAAAGAATCACCTTTTCTTTCCTTGTGAATTATGATGTAGGAACTTCTTGGAGTTTCTAATCCAAGCCAACTGTGTCTTTTTTTCTCTTTTTCAGACAGAGTCTCACTCTGTCACCCAGGCTGGAGTGCAGTGGTACAATCTCGGCTCACTGTAACCTCCACCTCCTGGATTCAAGGGATTCTTGTGCCTCAGCCTCCTGAGTAGTTGGGGTTACAGGCATACACCGTCACTCCTGGGTAATTTTTTTTTCTTTTTTTTTTTGTATTTTTAGTAGAGACAGGATTTCACCATGTTGGCCAGGCTGGTCTTGAGCTCCTGACCTCAAGTGATCTGCCTACCTTGGCCTCCCAAAGTGCTGGGACTATAGGCATGAGCCACCACATCCGGCCTAGTCCAATTTTTTCATATTAAGTATGTCACGATAATGCTGACACTCTAACTTGTAGAGCACACGTGCATGACTGCAATGGCTGCCTGCAGGTGTCACAGTTACCCCTGTAGGGGTACATCAGCCACCCAAACAGAAGCATCTGTGTGATGACAGAGCAGGCAGCCCAGACCTAGGCCTGCCCAGGCACCTGCCCTCATCCTTCCCTCCCACCCCTATGGGCCTCCCTTTAGGCTCTACCCACTACTCCTGAGCACCTGCAATGCAAGCCCACCAGCCCCCACGGCTCTTGCCCAAACCAGATGGCACAACACTCGGCAGCTGGCTATTGTCTTCCACATCCGGGGGCAGACAGCTCCTCCTTGGCTGCACCCAGGACCCTCCCCAGATTAGGACATGCCACCGAGGTTCTTGGTGCTCCTGAGGCCACTGGGACACCACAGGATGCCTCTCAGGTCCTGCCACCCAGCTGGGCCTCCCCAAAGTCAGCTCACAGCCCAGGGGCTCCAGTTGCCCCAGGGTCTGCTAGGCTGCCCAGAAGACTCAAGGTATGGATGCCTCAGGCACACCTGAGTGTTGAGCTCAGCATGCATGTATGCTGGGCACGGTATGTGTGCAATGAAGCTCTGGCAAAGAGAACAGCCCAGGGAACCTGCAGCACGCCACCCTCTGGCTAGAAGGCGAGTTACTGCTGACTCCACTGAAGCCTGTGCATGCCCCTCCCAGTACCATCTCCCCTCACCCCTGCAGAGGCAGACAGCATCCTGACTTTGGTGTCTATTCTTTTCATTCATTTCTCTCTATTTTACCACATGCGTATATATCCATCAAAATACATAATTCTTTTGCATGTTTAAAACTTTATGCAAGGAATATTATTCAGTGTTAAAAAGGAAGGAAATTCTGGCCTATGCTATAACATGAGTGAAGCTTGAGGATATCAGGCCAGATGAAATAAACCAGTCACAAAAAGATAAATACAGGATGATTCCACTTATAGGAGCAGAGTAGTCAAAACCATAGAGACAGGAAGTGAAATGGTGGTTGCCAGGGGCTGAGGGAAGGTGAGAGTGGGGCGTTGTGTCCTGGGGATAGAGCCACTTTTACAAGATAAAGAGTTTCTGGAGCTGGATGGTGGTGATGGTGGCATAACATCATGAGTGCATTTAATACCACTGAAATGTACACTTATAAATGGTGAAGATAGTCGATTTTATGGTACATATATATTTTTATCATAATCAAAAAATGTAACTTTACTCAAACAGTAGTCAACTATTAGAATCCTTCTGTAGCTGCTCTTTTTGATTGACATCGTGAGATTTATCCATGTTGATAGATATAGATGCCATACATTCCTTTTCCTACTGCATTGTAGCCCACTGAAGAAATACACTCCAATTTCTTCATCCTGTAGACGTGCATTTAAGTTGTTCCAAATATTTGCTATTACAGACAATGTGTTAATGCTTTTCTCGTATAGCAGTGCACTTATGAACCTGTTTAAGAGAAACTCTAAAGTGTCAGTCCTCAAAGTGTGCTCAGAGGAACCCTGGGGAGTCCCTGAGACCCTTTCAGGGTCTATGAGAACCTTTTCTTCTTTCTTTTCTTTTTTCACTGTGTAGTCTTTTATCCCTCACCCTTTTCCCTCAAATTCCCAAAGTCCAATGTATCATTCTTATGCCTTTGCATCCTCATAGCTTAGCTCTCACACATCAATGAGAATATATGAGTTTCCATTTCTGAGTTACTTCACTTAGAATAATAGTCTCCAATCCCATCCAGGTTGCTGTGAATGCTATTATTTCATTCCTTTTTATGGCTGAGTTGTATCCACAGTATATATACCATTTTCTTTATCCACTCTGTGACTGATGGGCATTTGGGTTGGTTCCACAGTTTTACAATTGTGAACCATACTGCTGTAAACACGAGTGTGCAGGTATCTTTTTCGTATAACGGCTTCTTTCCCTCTGGGTAGATACCCAGTAGTGGGACTGCTGGAACAAACGGTAGATCCACTTTTAGTTCTTTAAGGAATCTCCACGGTTTTCCATAGTTGTTGTACTAGTTTACATTCCCATCGACAGTGTGAAAGTGTTCCCTTCTCACCACATCCACACCAAAAACATCTATTACTTTTTATTTTTTTTATTATAGCCATTCTTGCAGGAGTAAGGTGGTATCTCTTGAACTCCTGACCTCAGGTGATCTGCCTTCCTTGGCCTCCAAAGTGCTTGGATTAAAAGCATAAGCCACCACGCCCGGCCCTGTAAGGTGGTATCTCATTGTGGTTTTGATTTGCACTTCCCTGATCATGAGTGATGTTGAGCATTTTTCCATCTGTTTGTTGGCCGTTTGTAGATCTTCTTTTGAGAACAGTCTCTTCGTGTTTTTAGCCCACTCTTTGATGGGATTGTTTGGTTTTTTTCTTGCTGATTTGTTTGAGAGAATCTCCCTTTTCTAACTACATATTGGGTGATTAAAGTCAGATACGTTTTTGTATTTTAACCAAAACAACTGCAGATGCATTAATGAGACTCCAGTGACTTCCACTGAATAAGACACTAGTAAGATTTTTTTAATGCAAAACAGTGCCCTCTTCTCATTAATTTTTCCATTTTGAAAAAGCATGATTATTTTTTACTAAAAAGATGTTATGTTATATTATTATTGATCTAGCACTGTTGTTAAATTAGTAAATAAATATTTTTAATATTTATCAGTTTTAATTTCTAATATGGTAAATGTTAATACCTAATAAACAAAAACTCTTTTGGAGTCTTCAATAATCTTTAAGAGACTAAAGGAGTACTGAGACCAAAAAGTTTGAATATGCCTGCCCTTGGACACCTACCTCAGTGTGGAATGGCCAAGCTACAGAGGAGACACAAATTCAGCCTTACCGGATATTGCCAAATTTGTCTCCCAAATGACCACACTGCATAAAGACAGCAGGTGTGGTGTGTTTGTTTTGGGTTTTTGTTTTTTCTTGTTTGTTTTCTGTGTGTGGGTTTGTTTGTTTCTTTGTTTGTTTGTTTTTGGAAAACTTTTTTTTTTGGAGGCGGTGACTATTTTTTTTTTAATTGCATTTTAGGTTTTGGGGTACATGTGAAGAACATGCAAGATTGTTGCATAGGTACACATGTGGCAGTGTGATTTGCTGCCTTCCTCCCCATCACCTATACCTGGCATTTCTCCCCATGCTATCTCTCCCCAATTCCCCACCCCGCACTGTCCCTCCCCTATTTCCCCCCGACAGACCCCAGTGTGTGATGCTCCCCTCCCTGTGTCTATGTGTTCTCATTGTTCAACACCCGCCTATGAGTAAGAACATGCGGTGTTTGATTTTCTGTTCTTGCGTCAGTTTTCTGAGAATGATGGTTTCCAGGTTCATCCATGTCCCTAGAAAGGACACAAACTCATCACTTTTTATGGCTGCATAGTATTCCATGGTGTATATGTGCCACATTTTCCCTGTCCAGTCTGTCATCGATGGGCATTTGGGTTAGTTCTAGGTCTTTGCTATTGTAAACAGTGCTGCAATGAACATTCGTGTGCATGTGTCCTTATAGTAGAATGATTTATAATCCTTTAGGTATATACCCAGTAATGGGATTGCTGGGTCAAATGGAATTTCTATTTCTAGGTCTTTGAGGAATCGCCACACTGCCTTCCACAATGATTGAACTAATTTACACTCCCACCAACAGTGTAAAAGTGTTCCTATTTCTCCACATCCTCTCCAGCATCTACTGTCTCCCAATTTTTTAATGATCGCCATTCTAACTGGCATGAGATGGTATCTCAATGTAGTTTTGATTTGCATTTCTCTAATGACCAGTGATGACGAGCATTTTTTCATGTTTGCTGGCCTAATGTATGTCTTCTTTTGTAATGTTTGTTTTTCAAGATGGAGTCCCGCTCTGTCACCCAGGCTGGAGTGCAGTGCAGTGGCAAGATCTTGGATCACTGCAACCTCTGCCTCCAGGGTTCAAGCGATTCTCCTGCCTCAGCCTCCTGAGTAGCTGGGATTATAGGCACCCGCATTTTTTTTTTTTGTATTTTTAATAGTGATGGGGTTTCACCATGTTGATCAGGCTGGTTTAGAACTCCTGACCTCAGGTGATCTACCCACCTCAGCTTCCCAAAGTGCTGGGGATTACAGGTGTGAGCCACTGCGTCTGGCCTGTTTTCTGTTAATTAATGGCTAACACATAAAAATCAAGTGACTTACCTCCCAAAATTCAAGTATCTGGCTTTTCTAGAAAAATCTGAACATGTGGTGTCACTAGGCTCATGTCCCTACTTGGCCCGAGGACATCTGTATTGTGCCCCTGCCTCAGGCAGGGAGGCCGCTGGCGAGTTCTCAGAAGGGCATAGCATGTGCCTCTGAAAGAGAGGGCCTGACACATGGGCACCAACTTGAATGAGGAGAGTCTGGCTGCATTGGGCCCGGTCCAAAGCTGCCAGAATGACCCAAGCAAGATACAGGGAGGCCCGAGGTAGGCAGAGGACAAATGTAAAAATGGGGGCCTTGACCAGTCAGAAGAGAGAAAGACACAGGAGACATGAAGAGGCTGAGTTTCTTTTAGGGAACACCAGGAGTCAGTAGCAAGCATAGGAGAAGCTTCCAGGTGGTCACTTGGTTGCAAACAAAATAGGGAATGCAGGGGCAGAACTCACCTGGAGTTGGTAAAGGTTTTGACGTCTGGTTTCTTTATTCTTGGTCACTGGCCTGATTCAAATAGGCATCCTTCACTTACCTACTATGCTCAGGCGGACCCGGTAGAGGTCAGTGTCTGCAATGAAGCTGAGGAACATGCCTGATGTCAAGGAGGGCCAAATCCAGCCAGGCACAAATGGTTCACACCTGTAACCCCAACACTTTGGGAGGCCCAGGCTGGAGGATCCTTTGAGCCCAGGAGTCGGAGACCAGCCTGGGCAACATAGTGGGACCCTGTCTCTACAAAAAAATTTAAAAATTAGCCAGGTATGGTAGCTGGCACACACCTGTAGTTCCAGCTACTCAGGAGACTGAGGTGGGAGGATCACTTGAACCTAGAAAGTTGCGGCTACAGTGAGCCATGATTGTGCCACTGCACTCCAGCTTGGGTGACAGAGCAAGATCCTGTCTCAAAAATAAATAGATAAAAATTAAAAAGAAGGGCCAAATCCCAGATTTTAGGGCAATTTTTATTCCAGCTCTGGATTTTGGGCAATATTTATACCAGTTCACAGTCAATCAAAACAGTGGTGGTAAAAGTAAGCCACAAAGGCCAATGTCCTGTGTTCACGCCTGGGGCCTCTGCAGGAAGAGCTCTGGACAGACACATTTATGCTTTTGACCATACTGATGTGGAGGCTTCCTCTCTGGAAGCCTAACTGGGGGGATGGCCGGCCTGCCAGTTTCATCTCTCTTAATCTCTCCCTCTTCCAATAAGACACACAAGAGTTAAAAGGACCCATTGGATTGTAAGTGACAGAAACCCAAGTAAAAGAAATTAGTTTTTGGCTGACCTAAATAGGAAGACTAGAGATATGATAGGTTTCAGGCATGACTGGATCCAGGGGCTCAAATCATGTGACTAGGATACTGTCTCTCTGCGTCTCAGCTCTGCTCTGCTCTGCTCTGACAGGCTTCCCTAAAGATGGCCTCACTGCAGCTCCAGGGTCCCTTCCTGCCAGCTTGGTGACCCCAGAGAAAGAGAATCCTTTTTTCCTTGGAATTCCAGGAAACATCCCAGGACCGATGCTCAGTTGCCTGGCTTGGTTATGTGAACCAATCACTCTGACCCTGACCATCCAGGTCACCTCTTCAACCTTGGCATCAGGGGTTGGGTCAGCTCTGTCCCCAGATGGACTGAGCTGGGGAAGGATAGTCTCCCAAAAGAAAACTAGATGTTGATCCCAGATGAAGGGGAATGGGTGCTGGGCAGACAGATGCAGTAGATGCCACTGCAGGGCATTCGTCCCTCAACACTGAGGGCTTCTCTACCCAGTGGAAAAGGAAGCGTCCTTCTTCCAGGCCATCCCTACCAGAACCAAATAATCTCATCTCTGCTGAGCTAGGCCCGCTTCCCTAAAGAAAGGTGGGGAGTACTTCTGGTTAGCCAGGGGGATCCACCTCAAACCCTGACTCGCACCTGTTTTTACCAGTTATGGCACTGCCACAAACCAGGGAAAGAAAGCAATTCCAAATTTACTAAAATATGCATAAGGAAAAACATTAACTTTGTGAGTGTCGTCTTTCAAGCCAGATGAAATTGGAAGTGTTTGTAGTTGCAGGGTTGATAAAATTCTGGATCATTAACATAATCTGCTCAAGAGTATCTCTGCTATTCCCTTTCCAGGTTTTTGGTTTAGAAAATGGTTAATGTCAGTCATAAAACAATTGTGAAGTGACAAAAAAGAAAAAAAATAGAAAATGGTTAATAATTTGGGCTCCGTAGTGGCACTTATCCGCCATATTCCTTGTGGGCCCCGGGACCATACATTTGTTCCAGAGAGCAGCAGAAGGCAGTGCCTGCTCTTGCCATGTCCGAGTGTTTGAAGTCAGCGTGATGCTGTGTAACGTGAGTGGCAGGGCTGAAAGAGGGATGTAAACTTTATCACAGAAGCTTTGCTTCCTGTGCAAATCCATTCTCCAGAAGGAAGATGACTGCAATCTCTTTCCTGACCCGTCGTGTCCTCTGGGGTGAATCGGTGCCCTAGGTAGAAAGACGCTGGGGGCTCTGGAAAATGCTTCTCTGCCTGGGAAAGACGTACTGGTTGAGGTTCCAAACCTCAGGGTGGCTTCCCTGACTCTAATTCATTGCTTCCCCTCTTCTCTCTTGCTTGACACAATGAACTCTGATAGTCTAGAATAGACCACTTCTTCCAATGTACACTACTCAGGTGAGGGGAACACGAAAAGCCCAGATTTCACCATTGCACAATATATCCACATAACACAACTGCCCTTGTACCCCTAAATTCATAAAAATAAAAAATTACCTAAAAAAATGAATCAACCATTTTTATTTTCTAATGTGGCTACAGAAGAAAAAAAAAGAATTTACCACTCTAAAAACCTGCAAACAACCTAAATGCCCAGGGAGGAGGCACTGGGGGGTGAGGGGGTCAAACCAAATACACTCCACTCGTCAGGTTCCTTCACCTATTCTGTAAATATTTATTGAGCACCTATTGTGTGCCAGTGATTATCTCTGGGTATAGTGATTTTCAAGCCACGTTTTTTTTCCTTCTTCAGAATGTCTCCAGTTTTCCAAATTTTCTAAAATGAGCATGTATCACTTTTATTATTAGAAAAAAAGAACCTGATGTTCATTCATTAAGGACAAAGCCAACCAAAGAAATGGACTTTCTGAGAGTGGTATAGCAGCATGCTCCAGTCATCTAGTGCTGCCTAGCAGATCGCCCCACACTTCACGGCATCAAGGAACAACATCCATTCATCACCATTCTCTCTCTGCTTCTGGGGATTGACTGGGCTCAGCAGGGTGCCTCTTCCTCGGGGTCTTTCCTGCAGTTGCAGTCAGATGGTGGCTGGTGTCAGTGAAGACCTTGCTCACGTGTCTGACGTTTGCTGCTGGCTGCTGACTGGGAGCTGAGCTGAGCTGCAACACCAGCAAGTGGCCTCCCTGTGTGGCCCAGGCTTCCTCACAGCATCGGTGGCTGGGTCCCGAGGGTGACTGTCCCATGAAAGAGAACCAAAGGGATGCTCTATTGCCTTCGCTCTTGGTCTCAGATATCACACAGCATCACCTCCACTATAGCCTATTATTAGAAGCAAGCCAACCATATTCAAGGGAGAAGACTCAGACTCCACCTTCTGAGTGAACTAATAATAAACTTGCAAACATCTTCTAAAAGGACTGCACAGTGTTTTCCTGAACGAAAGTTCCCACACACCCCGGTGGCACTTTAACACCAACTAATCATCCTACCCACTGGCCCCGGAGTCCCTGTTTTGTGCATCTTCTCAGCACTGAACTCCACCTTAGACTCTCTGCTTTCAGCAGAAGACCTTGTCTCCTCATGAAAGGGGAGCTGAGACAGCAGATCCCCCTGACAGACACCCTTGGTGCTTAACTTGAACCTCATTTCCACGTTGAATCCTGCATTGAGTCTGGAGACACTTTGCCTCCTCCACAACCTTGCCCAACCTGTTCCCATCCTTCCTCTTCCCTTCCCTCACATTCTTGGAATGTGCTAGGTTTCTTTCCCTTAAGTAAACCCATCCCTTGAGCTTGGGGTAGGGAGATCACTCAGAAGGAGTCTGTAATAAGCCAGCCAAGGTCAGATCAGGGCAGGAGGCAAAAAAGAAAGGGAAGGCCAAAAGAAAGCTCATTTTGGAAGTAGAAGGGTCATCACCCAAAGGTGATGATATTGGGGATAACGGAGGTTTGAACACGACTTTGAGGTCCCAACTTCTGTATCCCATGAATCCTTGCCTGGGATCTTTCTTACTAGGTTTGGGAGAGAGCTCCCTCTGTCCCCTTAAGTCCCAGAGCAGCAAATGGCCATGTATCCTGTTGTGAAGAGGCTGAAGAGAAGCTGCTTCTAGAGGCCTGCAGAGATGGGAGTGGAAGCCTGGGTCTGTGAGTCCCTGAGGCAGGACCTGGTCCCAGAGCTGCCCAGGATTCCATTGCTCTTCCTTTAACCTGGAAGCCCCTGCAGGATGTCCCCAGAAAAATCCCTTCCACTTAAAAGAAATGCATTGCAGGCAGGGTGCAGTGACTCATGCCTGTAATCCCAGCACCTTGGGAGGCTGAGGCGGGCAGATCACCTGAGGTCAGGAGTTCGAGACCAGCCTGGCCAACATGGCTAAATTCTGTCTCTACTAAAAATACAAAAATTAGCCAGATGTGGTGGCGCATGCCTGTAATCCCAGGTACTTGGGGGGCTGAGGCAGGAGGATCACTTGAATCCTGGAGGCAGAGGTGGTAGCGAGTCGAGATTGCGCCACTGTACTCCAGCCTGGGTGATGGAGCAAGATTCCAGCTCAAAAAGAAAAACAACAACAACAACAAAATGCATTGCAGTAAAACATACACAACATAAAATTTGCCTTTTTTTCCCAATAGAGAGAATTTAATATACGGACTTGTTAAACAGGGCAGCAAATAGCCATGGCAAACAATCCAAAAGGCAAAACAAAAGTGAATGTTGAGTTGACACAAAGAGTCACTGCAGGGAGCAGCTGCCTGTGGATGGACAGTGGGGGAAAAGTTAGGGTCCTCAGAACCCAAAAGCCTGGATCTGGGGTGGGGCTCTGCCTGGCAGCTGCTGGTGCCTCTGATCTATTAGAGGCAGGTTCTGGGAGTGCGAGAAGTGAGAACAAATGAAATCAGAACCAATTGCAGCTGTGAAACTGACCACGCTAGCCATCTTCAAGTGTGCAGTTCAGTGGCATTCACGTCTCTGTACAACCATCACCACCACCCATCCAGAGCGCTTTTACCTTCCCAAACTGAAGCTCTAACCATTAAATAACTCTCCACTCCCTTCGACCCCTGCCCCCGACTAACCTCTGTTCTACTTTCTGTTTCTATGACTTTGACTTTATAAGTGGAGTCACACAGTGTTTGTCCTTTGTGTCTGGCGTATTTCACTTTGTGTTAACACCTTCAAGGTTCACCCATGTTGTAGGAAGTATCAGAACTTCCTTCCTTTCGAAGGCTGAATAATATCCCATTGTGTGGGTAGACCACACTTTGTTCATCCATTCCTTCCTCCATTGATGGACATGTGGGTTTCTTCCAGCTTTTGGCTGCTGTGAATAATGCTGCTATGAACAGGAGCGTGCAAACGTGTTTGAGTCTCTGCTTGCAATGCTTTGGGGTACATACCCAGGAGTGGAATTGCCAGATTGTGCGGTCATTCTGTGATTTTGAGGAACTCCCATACCGTCTTCCCTAGTAAATTCCCTTTTCTCACTTTATGAAATGGGCCTCCTTTCTCAGCCCCTTCCTCATTCAGTCTCCCTTCTACTCAACTCATGAGACTTTTTGGCAGAATAGTCCACACTGATAGCCATGTCTCTTTGCGAGCTGTCCTCTGCCCTCCCCATGCACCAAAACTGCTCTGGGCACCCCAGAGGGCACCCCCAGAGGATGATAGAACAGCCTCTCCTCAGATCTTGGCCTCCTGGGCCTCCCCTCGCCCCTGACACCAAGACACTCCCCTCCTCCTCTCCACTTGCCTGCAGGTCCGCCTGGCTCCCCACCCCCTCCAGGGTTCCTCTGCACCTTCCGGGGCCTTTTCTGCTGGTTCTTGTCGACCACTGCCCTTCATCACCATGTGCCCCAGAGTCAGCCTCAGAGCCTTTTTCTCTTCCCACACACACTCTGAAAGAACCTCATCCACCCCTTGGTCACTGGTGCAGAGTGCCCAGCTCTGTCCTTCCTGACCCCCACCCACCTGATTCTGTGCTCTGCACCCCCAGCCACCAGTGGCCCTTCCACATGGACTGGGTGCAAGTGACCAGTCTGACTGAGGGCCCTGGGGGCCGGGACACGACACCCTTCTCTCAGCCCTCATCACAGTCTGTGAGGTAAGCAGTTGCCTTCCATCTGTTTCTTGTTTACTTTTTTTTTTTTGATGAAATCTTGCTCTGCTGCCCAGGAGTACAATGGTGCTATCTTGGCTCACTGCAACCTCCACCTCTCAGATTCAAACAATTCTCCTGCCTCAGCCTCCTGAATAGCTGGGATTACAGGCGTGCAACACCACACCCAGCTAATTTGTGTATTTTTAGTAGAGACCAGGTTTCACAGTGTTGGCCAGGCTGGTCTCAAACTCTTAACCTCAAGTGATCTGCCCGCCTCAGCCCCACAAAGTGCTGGGATTATAGGCGTGAGCCGCTGCACCTGGCCTGCTTACTTATTAATTGATTCACTTAAATGAAATAGCACATGAATCCATTATCATGAATCCATTATCATTGTAAAATGTCACATCATATGTTAGGCCTGTAGAGTTGTAAAGAAAATCCTCATTCTCCCACGCCCCCACCAGCTGCCGCCTCCTTAGAGACAGCACTGCTAATGTCAAGTGTGTTATATTGTCCTCTGGTCCATTTTACACATTTACACCCACATATACCCATATGAAAAGATTGATTTGTTGTAAATTTAGATGATCTTACATGACTGGCTTCATTCTTGAAGTCCGGTTCTGGCGTCCTTTGTTACCAGAGTGGTGTGTTCTGGAAGGCTCATCATGGCTGCACAGACAGTCTTTTCAGGCTTCCTCACTCTACCTTGTACCCCACAGCATGGATGTCTCAGAAAGCATGGAGTAGGCCGGGTGTGGTAGCTCATGCCTGTAATCCCAGCACTTTGAGAGGCTGAGGTGGCCAGATCACTTGAGGCCCGGAGTTTGAGACCAACCTGGCCAACATGGTAAAACCCCGTCTCCACTAAAAATATAAAAAATTAGCTGGGCATGGTGGTGCATGCCTGCAATCCTAGCTACTTGGGAGGCTGAGGCACGAGAATCGCTTGAACTCAGGAGGCAGAGTTTGTAGTGAGCTGAGATCACACCACTCCACTCCAGCCTGGGCGACAGAGTGAGACTCTGTCTCAAACAAAAAAAAAAAATTAAAGTACAGAAGGGCTCCCCAGCATCCCCGGTGAGTGGACAGCTAGGCTGTGTCCAGTGTTTTGCTAGCATACATTGCACATGCCTCTTCTGGCACACGTGCAGATATTTTCTTTGGACAGATGCCTAAAAATGGAATTCCTTGGTAAAAAGAATCCACATTGTATATCTCAAATAGTTACTGACAAATTGTCCTTAGAAGCAACCTCCCAAATGCCCCACCTTCTACTACCCTTACCTTGGGGGTTAGAATCTCAACACAATAATTGTGGCAGGGAGAGGAAATCACAAACATTCAGACCATAGCAAGCCACTTCATCAAAGAAGATACGTGGCCAGTAAATAAGCACATAACATCGTTATCATTAGGAAATCCAAACGAAAGCCACAATAAAGGCTACTACACATCCACCAGAAAGGCTGTTTTTTTTTTGAGACAGACTCTCATTCTGTTGCCCAGAATGGAGTGCAGTGGTGCAATCTCAGCTCGCTGCAACCTCTGTCTCCAGGGTTCAAGCAATTCTCCTGCCTCAGTCTCCTGAGTGGCTGGGATTACAGGTGCGCACCACCACTCCCAGCTAATTTTTGTATTTTTAGTAGAGACAGGGTTTCACCATGTTAGCTAGGCTGGTATCGAACTCCTGGCCTCAAGTGATCTGCCTGCCTCGGCCTCCCAAAGTGCTGGATGACAGGCATGAGCCACCGTGCCCAGAATGGCTAAAATTTAAAAGGCTGACAATACCGGTGTTGGTAAGGACGTAAAGTAACTGGAACTTTCTCACACAGTGGGACTGTAAATGATGCAACTACTCTGGAAACAGTCTGGAAGTTTCTTATAAAGTTAAACACACACTTATCACCTGGCTCAACCAATATGCTCCAGGTATTTTACTGAATACAAATGAAAGCATAGGTCCATACAAAGACTTGTACATGAATGTTCATATGAGCTTTACTTGTAATAGCAAAAACCAGAAATAACTCAAATGTCCATCAACAGGGGAATGGATAGACAAGCCGATACAGCCATGCAATGGAACATTACTATGTGACAAAACGGAATGAATTATCCATACATTCAACAACACAAATGAACCTCAAAATAATTACACCGAGTGAAAGAAAACACACCCCCCAAACTAGTATATTCTGTATGATCCATTTATATTAAATGATCAAATGTAAACTCATCTAGGGTAACAGAAAGCAGGTTAGGGCGATCTGGAGACAGTGTGGGAAAGGGTGGAGGACAGGGAGGGCACACAGATTCCAAAGGGTCCCAGAACCACTTTGAGCCAATTTCCTGGTTCCTAGATGACACCTTCTCACTGTGTCTTTGCACGGTGGAAGGGGTAAGGGATCTCTCTGAGGCCTCTTTTTTTTTTTTGAGACAGAGTTTCGCTCCTTTGCCAGGCGCCAGGCTGGAGTGCACCAGTGCAATCTCGGCTCACTGCAACCTCCGCCTCCCGGGTTCAAGCAATTCTCCTTTCTCAGCCTCCCAAGTAGCTGGGACTACAGGCGTGTGCCACCACGCCCAGCTAATTTTTGTATTTTTAGTAGAGATGGGGTTTCACCATGTTGGCCAGGATGGTCTTGATCTCTTGACCTCGTGATCCACCCACCTCGGCTCCCAAAGTGCTCGGATTACAGGCGTGAGCCACTGC